>JASFDE010000136.1:0-39892 GCA_036937135.1 Nidula niveotomentosa | reverse complement strand
TTGGGAAGATTTGATGAATGACTCAATTAGACTCAATTACAAAATGTTGTCCCAAGGACCGTCAATGCACTGTAGTTGTGAATCTTCTTTTAACAAGGTCTTAGACGAGTCTAAAGCTCAAGCACACCGCAGAACAATAGATGTGCGTTATTTGCAGTTGTTGAATCTAGACGCGATAGTCACGTTGATCTTTGCTCGTGCCACTCCTGTCACTGAATCGCACCAACATGAGTAGTGCATATTAATTCAGCTTTGCCGGGCTTTCTCCTTGTTTCTTGCGCTCATCATCCACGACTCTTACGATCCTCCAATGCTTGTTTCCTTCCCATTTACCTTCAACATAACGGTTCCCGGTCTTACCAATCCCTTCGCTACCTCACGTCCTGAACAGGAGGTTCCAGTTCAGGCGGAGCCGGAGCAAACCTCGTCTGACAGGCCGTTCAGGAACCGCACCGGATTACAGAAGATCTCTCGCAGACGCCCAAGTCCTCAATCCTTGCTTACACCAACAGCACCGATATCGAGGAAAAGAGGCTGGGAGCCCTCGTTCGCAGAACCGAGCCTCTCGACTACAACCCTGACATCTACTAGCGGCTATCTGGACACACCAGCAAAGTACCGGGAAATGGCTGGGAGCTCCAATAATCATGAATACCACGAGGTCACCATGAATGATTCCGCTGAAGGTGCGTGCTCCACTACCTTGCAATCGCGTTTGTGTACTGCCTCGTCGCGCCTCATGTTCTTTGCACGGCATGTTTCCGCACACGATACACGTGTTATGGGTATGCGATATAAACCTACGAGGTTCTGTTCTCTGTTCCCTCTCATTCCACACGCTCTTTCGCATTTTGTTCTTCGTTCTCAACTTTTTGTGTTCCGGCCCCACCCACTTCTATCACTCACTTACTATGTCGGCCCGTCTTACCATCCTTCTCTCCATAGAAATGCCACCCCCCGCCAAACGCCGCCGCGGCCTCGCAGGCCAGATCGTTTCCACCGCCGTCAGTGCAGCTCTTATCGGCACTGCGGTGGGGCTTACGGTCTATCGCCTGTGCGTGCGCTCTATCTCTTCCCTGAACTCTATCTTGACGCGGTCGCGGTGCTCTAGCTGGAGAGATCGCGGCAAAGAGCCCGAGCAGATCATGCCTCCTCCACCTGCGTATGAGCAGGGATCCTGGACTCCACATGTCGAGCAGCAGCAACAACAGCCCCCACCCATCAAAGTTGCACCTCCCACTCCGCGCGCGCGTAAGACTCGCCACCAGATATCGAGCAGCAAGCGGCCGGTCGCAGTCCGCAGGCCACGTGTCCGCCCGCAGACTTACACCCCTCCTCGAAACACATCACCTGCCCTATTCCCTCCCTCACAGCCTGAATTCAACTTCGGACACGAGGAGGACGAACCTGCAGATGACCAGGTTCGTATCGCGTATTGTCCTTATTCTTGTTCACAACCCTGACTATTACTGCCTGTAGATGGACTGGATCGGAGACAAATTGTCCATGCTCATCGAGGAGGGCAAGCGAGCTCTCAACAGGGAGGTCGTCGTAATGAGCGATGCCAAGGAGGACGAAGTCGACGACGGGAGCGGCGCCTGGGAGGAGGAAGATGGCTCTACTACTGCCGGCCTCCCTTCAACATCCATCTCCCGCTCTAGCTCCGTCGTGCGCTCAAAGCGACCGCGCAACATCGGTCTGCCTCCGCCGTCGTACCCGTACGGCTCGCCACAGATGTCCGCCTCCCCGCGCCGAAGCGGGTTCGATCATCCCTCGTCGAGCTCATCCACCCCGCAGATAATCACTCCCCACCGGTCGCACTCGCGTGGCATCTCATCCGAGTCCGCAGTCCTCCCTTCAAGCTTCAAGGAGGACGAGGCTGCTTGGGAGAGCCCTGAGCTCAGGGAGAGCATGGAACAGGCGCGTGCACGATTCTTGCGGAATCGGGGATCATAGGACTGGTTTCCTGTGGCTCGTCCTCGTTTCCTGCACAACACCCTGCATTTCTGCTTTGGAGAGATCCTTTCTGGCGGCGCCCTGATTGTACTTCACACATATAGTCGCCTTTCAACACCACGGATGTACTTCTACTCAGCACACCACAACTCACATACTCACCCGCTTTCTTGCTGCTGTGCAGCGAGCTCTTGCAGCCGGCTTATCTTCTCATCGCCGATGCTGCACTAATCACCTGTGACACGTTGTCATCACTCGCACTATGACTTGCACTCAATTCGCCATCACACCCCCTTCCATATACATACACGACCACACTTTGGGAGCAGCTCTTTATTACGCCATCTTCACTGCTCCCCGCATTCCTCACCCGCTCATCAACCAGCTTAGTCACCTCATCCACCAACACGTTCACCTCACCATGGGTAATCACCGCCTCCACCAACCAACAGTCACCACCACTCTCAGCCCGCCATCACCCCACATATCCACCACATCCGCCGTCACACAGCCTGCAGTCTATTACTGCCGCATGACCATCCCCGCCCCCGGAGCCGAGCATCGGTGCTTCGGGGACCGCGGAGGGATAGTTCGAGGAAGAAGAGTAGGAGGAGGAGGGAGGAGGAAAGACGATGGATGCTGTAGTAGTATAGTACATATCTATTGTCAGAGGATGGGAGGAAGGGAAAGAAGTTCAATGAAATATCTATGAAATATCTTTCATCTGGAGGATTCGCCATTTATCGTTTGCTGTCTACTTTCAAGTCATGGACTAATAATCTCAATGATTTTTAAGTGGAACTCCGATTTAGCGTCTTTGCTTCCCTGCTCTAACGAGTCAGCATATCCCTGATTGACTTGAGTTTATAATCAAATGTAAGTAACGTAACTCCAGACACTTACTTACCACGTACCCGAAGTTTCAAAATCACACCACCCGCGTTTTCCAGTCCACTACCCTGCAAAGCCACGATTACTTGATGGTCAAGGCGCCAAGGCGTCATAACTCCGTGATGCCGATGTCGATATTACAATTTCAAACGTTCGTTCGGACAACTAAATACTTCTTAAAAGCCTTTTTGACTTGAAGCTCACAGGACCGGGGCAAATCGCTTGAGCCTTGGGGTATACTTATAATTGAAACTTCCTCGGCGGAGGAGAGCGGAGACCCGAGAGGGGATTCAAGTCTTAGTTTGTAGAGTATTCCTTTCAATGCATTTACCTTGAAGGTAAAATATATTTGTC
Organism: Nidula niveotomentosa; assembly: GCA_036937135.1. Classification (NCBI taxonomy): domain Eukaryota; kingdom Fungi; phylum Basidiomycota; class Agaricomycetes; order Agaricales; family Nidulariaceae; genus Nidula; species Nidula niveotomentosa. Next base: position 36,691 of record JASFDE010000136.1, on the reverse strand, counting down.
TAAAACCTATCGCAATCCAGAATGGTTATAGTCCTATTACATGAATAATTACTCTAGAAATTCTAATACCTCTAAATTTTTAGCATAGATAACTGAGTCCATGGCAAGAAAGCCACATTTATTTCTTTTGTTCATCTAGTTCCATGACCGCACGAGAGAATTTACTCCGCGTTCGAATAGTTGGTCCATAGTGGAACAGTATCTTCAATCTTATAGTTAGAAAGTGTTCGGAAATGTTGCGATCAAAACGACGTACGAAAGGTATGGGTATCATGAGGGCTGCGAGAAATCCAAAGATGGTATTGGCCCATCTGTAGCCAAGCCTATGGTACATTTGTTGAGTGAATAGAGGGAAGGCAGTAGCTGCCAGATTCCCTGTAACAATTGTTCATCAACTATGAATCAGTCAGGGAGAATAATGACATACGAGCTAGACTTTGCCCCGCCAGAGCCGACGAAGCGAAGGGGCCGTAACTAATCAAGGATAATTCAGATTCGTTAGAGGGGAGGATCAAGGGAAAATTCATGTCAGCATACCAATCAGCAAAGTAAGAAAACACAGATAAGTAGATAATGAATGTTGCCACTATATATGACTGTTGCAGAGTATTAGTATATGGCTCGATGTGAAGGATTCAAAAGGACGTACAGTTATTGCGATGGCCAATGCTATCCAGTGCACGCGCGAATAAGAACACCAGGCGTAGATGAACATGCTGACGGAGAGAAGAATTCCTGCAAAGCATGCCGAGTACAAACGAGCTTCAGGACCTCGCTTTGGGAAGTGTTTACTGTTATTAAAACCTAAATTAGGAAAAGAATAATCGGAACTCAGATGAAGAAAGTCCTTACTGGTAAAGGTGTTCTTGATAATAATTCGCTATAAAGCCCAACACAGCGCCGATGCTACATTTAAAAAAAAAAACATCAATACGTTTCCGTCGTAATAAAATTGTGGACGAACGTCATAGACATGAATACACTTCCTATTTGGCCAATGTTGAATCCATGAAGATCGCGGAATATTCCCGCGACAGACCTAAGAAGATGTTCCAACAATTGTATAAAAAATTAAAGATGGAACGCACTCGACCATGACATATGTAACTCCCCAAGCAAATCCGACCCAAATCTAATTTATATTCAGTTTCACAAAGCCTCGAAGTAACACTAAAACATACACTGAAGCTGAAGACAATAGACTCTGTGAACAGCAAATCTAAAGTCATAATTAGCACATTGCTTAGTAACACGTATTTTTTCGAAGTCAAAATACCCACATAGCGGTCGAGTACATGAGATAAAAATGAGAGTGCGCAGGCTAGCTCGTTCATCTTCCACCCTAGCGCGATATCTGTGGTCCCCAGTCTCTTTCCGAATCTTCTTTGCGATGCGTGTAAGCAAGACGGACGCGCGCGTTTCCTTCAAAACGAATGGAACAAAGACCAGATACGCGCCACAGATCCTGTTTTGCATGTTCACATCAGCAAAACTCAAAAACTCAAACAAATAACCCAGTCACATACATCATCTGCGTCCATTGGATCCATCTCCAGCCCAATTTTGGGTTCAGCTCAATCCATCCGGCAATGAAAGGACCCAGACCGTTACCACCGATAGCAGCCACCGAAAATATTGCCATCGGCAATCCACGTCTATCATCTATTAAGTAAAGCCATTACAGATACTATGGCAAATGCTTACTCTTTGGTAGACCATATATCTGCAATAGTCCCGCCCACCATTGTTGAACCTGTCGATGCGAAAGAGCCTTGCAAAAATCGCGCAATGAGCACCGTTTGTATATTCTTTGATCTACTCTTTGTCAGAAAACGTGAAATTTAATGAAGAGGAAGTCTCTCACAGAGCAACCATCATATACATAAGAAGCAACCCAATTCCAGACCCGATATATAGAGGCTGTCGACCAAAGTCCTCACTGAAAGAAGCACTGACAAGGGGAACAATTCCAAACCCCAAGCAATAAATGGATAGGCCGATAGTTGCTTGGAACAGCGAACAGTTCAGGTCACGCATCATCGACCCGTATCCTATGGAGTATGCAGATGTACTTGATGCTAATTTAGAGTGAATAAACAATTCAGACATATTGGATAAATCCGGCTCACAGGCAATATACGTCGAAACGCACGCAAGTCCGGTAATAGCCCATTTTTTGCGCCTGGAGAAATTGATAGGATTCCGTTTATCGCCTTCTTGAAATTCAATCTGATGCGAAACAAAAAATCAAACCAACGTAACTCAGTTAACACAAGTGGAGCTTACATAAAGCGGTTCTTCGGATTCTTTTTCCGCCTTTGACGATAAGTCTTTCTCCATATCGGTTTCCACCACGGCATTTGCAGTGCGTGACGAGACACTGTGGTGAGTAGCATGGCGGATTAAGTCACTGAACTGGTGTGCTAGGCCCTCATCTAGCTCCTCTGCATCGGGACGAGAGGATAAGCTAATTCTGGGATCAATGACCTCATGGACTTCCTCCAACGGCGTGATCAGAACACCCTCAAGATCTGGGGAAACAATCGTTGCCGTGGCGGACGAATCCCCGTCTTGGGTATGTGGGTGGGAATGGAACATGAACAAAGAGCAGTCTGTCGCAGTGGGTGATTGCAAAGAGGAAAGTATTTCCTGGCCTGTTTATAAGTCAACGGTATATTTAGGGCACCGGACTGTCATGAGCGATCAAGGAAACCCAAAAAAGTTACTTCAGCGCTTCCCGCTCTGTGCGGCAGCCTGCGGCAACGTGGGTCATGAGTTTCCATTCCAAAGGTTAGACCACATGGGGAATACGCACAGACCTCTTGGAAGCAGTATTTCGGACTCTAAGCTGGCCCTCCCCCCGTTCATCGTAAGTCCATTCCTCGATGTAGGATGTCCAGGTAGTTCAGGAAAACGAAAAATTCTTCGACATTCCACATATATTAATAGCTTGCGGAACAACGGAATCGTAATGCGTGTAGATCCACTGGAAATTCCGACTGAAAGTGCTGACAATGAACGAACGATAAGAAGACCGACGCCGACACCGAATAGGGCTAAAACTGCGATATCGTGCCGATGGGAGGCATATCTTTAATCCGGCCGTTCGACAGGTCATAGCGTATATCAGCCGAGAGACTTCTGATGTTCAGGAATGTTAAGCATCGTTGATGACACGGCGCGGCGGCGGAGGCTTACGGAGGGAGAGGTGACACGTGTCGAAAGAGGGCGACATCCTTAGATTATAACACAAGTACATAAAATATTTCCTTTTCCAAGTTCTGGAGGCTTCGTGTCATCATTTCGCTTCACAGCATCCGGCCTGGCGCCTATTAGTATCATATAGTAGCCCACGAAGCTAAATAGGCCCGGTGCCATTACTCACCCTTCTTCCTATTTCTGCATATCTTGGGTTCTCTCGAGCAACAGTTGACGTCTACCCAACTATAATGGATCTTCCAGATGAAATCCTGGATGAAGTCTTATCCGATCTCGACAGTCATGAGGACCTCATCTCTTTCGCGCTGGCATCGCGTGCATGCATGCGACTCGTCATTCCTCGCCATAGCGAATACCGTATCCTTAGAATACGCCATCCCATGCCACCCATGTGGGCTCATCTCGCAAGACGATCGGATCTGGCACGCAATGTGCGCGAGGTCCACATCTGCGACCGACATGACTATAGTTCGCCAGATCACTTTCCAGCTACGTTAATCGAGAAGGAACCGGACGAAAATCCTCGTAATACGGAGGAATGGATCAGGGTAATTAATCTCTGCCAAGCTCTACGGCATATGAACCGCCTACAAGTGTTCACCTGGTCATGGAATGTGGACTACCCAAGACCTACGGCACACCGCTCGCACGAGGATCTGATATTCGGAGCTCTTCGTTCGAAGCCGTCTCTTAAGCATTTGGGAATTCAAGGTGCATTTGCAATGCATGTCAGAAGCTATCCTGACCCAGAAAGCACTATTTATCCTGTGCGTGTTCCTATTATGCGTCGAGCAAGAATCGTCACCGATACCTTTCCTACCTACTAGCTTTGGAGCATATCAAATCTCGAATCGCTGTGTCTTTATGGAGATAACTGGGTGAAGTTAGAGAACGCGGTCCACGTTGGCCGCATGTTAGAGCGCTCTCCCGAGTTAGAAGTGCGTTTTTGCCTTTTCTGTTGCTCTGTACAGTTATACTGAATGATTTCAAGCACATCGAGATACCGCTGGAGATTCGCCAATTAACCAACTTGCACTTTCCTCAATTACGAAAACTCAAGCTATTTCTTCAATCGGGGGCCACGTCGTTGGTGGATGAATCTCGAACTCGATTTCTGGAGAACCATCCTACTTTGGAAGAAATATCTTGGTTTCCTATAGGCTCGATTTCGTTCTCTCCGAATAGTCTTCCTTCTCTACGGGGTCTTCGTACGAGCAAGCAAGTTCTTCAGGCGCTAGAGGAAAACTCCACGATTACTCGGCCCATAGAATGTCTAGATGTCCAGTCGATCGATGCCGAAAGTCTCTGTAACCTAAATAGCTTGGATAGGGCTAGCTTGCGGAAGCTTAGTTTGCATACCTTTGGCAATTTCTCTTCCATTCACCGTCTTGCGGCGACATTCCCTTCCATCACTATGCTGTCACTGCCAACTTTTCATTTGCCCTCAGACGCCATACACCCAGTTCCGGTTAGACTCGTGTGTCTTCTGTTTCTATATTTCGATGGATTTCTTAGCTGAATATTTCGTTGAAAGGACAAATGGCTGGATATCCTTCCTCGATTTACGAACCTAGAAGTATTTCGTGGTCAAGGGCTCTGGCATGCAGTTCAGAAGCGGAAAGACTTAATGCATGTCGTGATCATGCGACTTGTGTTCTTATGTCCGACACTGAAGGAACTTGATCATTGTGACTTTTACGAGAAACGGATGGCTCACAAGAGAATAGTGATCATTAGAGATGGCGATGAAATAAAGTATGCAGTTCGGAAGCCTCTTCCACGGTGAGCATCTCTAGCGCCTGGTGTTACTCTTGGTGTTATATCTCGATGTTTTATCCACAGAGATTGCTTTGATATAATGGATGGCGCTTTCGACTAGCTTGCAGGGATGAATCAAGCCGAGGCGCCGAAGCTGAAGGCCCAGACTGAAACTGCGCTGATCTTCAGATATGTATATCGTAACGCAACGAGGGACTGGACAAAGGTGAGCCAAGCTTTGTTCCGAATATTATGTCTAACCGTCCCGACGTCCAGGCTTCATTGAGATGTTACTTCAATACCAATTACACATTTCAGTTATAAATGCATTGTAGGAAATATCTCGTTCAGCAGCCCTCCTAAGTCGTTTTTCTTGGCCAAAATGCAGAAAGGAGCTTATTTTTCTGTCGGTTTGTAGCGCGTTCCTCATCTTTATATCAAACGTTCCCTTATCGGGGAAAAGTTCACCCTTTGATATGTTTTTTATTTGCGACATATCAAATATGCTCTCGGCCCCTTGCTGCCGTCTCCGTAAATGACCTGTTCTGGGTAATCTGTACGCCATTTAAGATCGATCGTTCCTTGGTACCTTGATTAGACGTTCACGTAATCGGAGAATATAGATGATTCTATGGTGATGATCAAACGGTGCTTCAAAGCAGTGGAAGGCGCTGATCTGACGGGTTGACTATATTCACTTCTGGACATCGCCATTGAGTTCCACAAAACCATTTGTCTACGTATTTGAACTAATTTTACTACAGAGTTTATGTTGGATTTATACCTTTCAGCTTGCGTTCGTTCGCTGTAAAAATTGTAGCCCCTAAAGGCTCCTGATAACGCCACACGGCTTATTTTCTAGATAATAACATCATGGCATACGGAAATCCCGGCACGCCAAGGAGGGCATTATATCACAGATACCCTGAATTTTCAAACGAGTGATTATGGGCCTATACGGTACCTGCATGTACCTGGAATTGTGTGAGCATCTCCGGGATCTAAACAAAAACGCAGGCTTATTATATTTATAAAGTCGTTGGGGGAGGCGTTTATTCGGTGGACGCCTCCTGTTTGTTTCTTGTACAGGTGATTCAGCATGCGCTCCTTCGTTTCAGCCCTCGCTGTCGCATTCCTAGGTCTTGCAACCGTCAATGCTCTAGCAGCTCCAGAGCCCTCTCAATGTGTTGCGGAGTACTGTATCGACGACTTCTTACATGTCAATTCCCGGGAGGCAGTCGTCCGCATCGCATCTTCCCCTACTACAAGTGATCCGAATCTCTGGACGAATAGCCAGCGTATGGCTCGGGGCCTTCCCCCCAAGGCTCCAGTACGCAGGGGTACAAGTACGCATGCATCGTCCATGGTATAGTTGTAGTGCTCTAACTGCGCATTCATTTCGTAGGGATCACTGGTCGCGCTAAACCTCCAGTTTCTTCGCCAGGGACGACCCCCACCACACAAGGAAAAATCAGAGTGAAGCATGCGGTAACGGGTACTTGGTTGGGATATCTTGCCAAGGATACTGTTACTGGATTCTTGATGCAATACACGTCGAATAAGAATGACGGGGTGACGGTGTCTTTCCCGACATTCACTGGGTCAGCGTCTACTGTCAGAATCACCTTGCAGGTATGTCGTATGATTTATTATGTCTCTGTGACTTATTGTTTCAAAAGAATCTTGATACTTCCAATTTCCCTTACCTTGGCCTTGTCCGTGGCCGAAATAATGAGGGCATCCAAAATAGCATTGGATCTGGGTCGTTTAAGTAAGTGCCGATTTTTCGACGGTTAATGATAATAATATAACGCTCGCATCGCTTCAGTTATCTATACTTGAACGCTCTAGCATCTGGAAGTGAGTTGGTTTAGACTTTATGTAAGAATTCTACTTACGGTGACTTTAGCCTCTCCTTCTGCAACCCCCACGGTGGTTAATAGCATGTACTCTGCCGGAAACGGCATATCGTTGGCCGCAGAATCGGATGTGGTATGTGTACTCATGCAATCGAAATAAATCTGAGTACTTATCATTTTAAAGTGGTCCGTCACCCTGAGCAGCGGCTTGATTGCGCCTCAATGGGTGAACGCAGACGGATGTTAGTGCCATTCTAGATTTTTCTTTCTATATTTACTGAATTTATAAATAGCTACACCATCCACGTCGCTTTGGGCTCAGAAAGGTGCTATTTATGGCGGCGGGGACATCACCAAATTCAGCCAGAAGTATAATGCGGACGGCAAGAGCGACGTCACCCCCATTGTAAGCTTCGTCATTTCAGTCGCCTCCAATAATATCCTGACCGCCTCTATCAGATATTTTACTTGGTAGATGTTTGATTCTATTTTCTTTTTGCAACCTGGACGATACGTTTAGGCTTTAGATTAGAGCCTCATGGAGCTACTACGCTATGGATATTTTTCTCAAACATAGGCATTTATTTTCTGTAAGAACAAATGAAGGATCTTTTTGGATTTTTTATCTACTTACTCCCTTGGACTTTTTTCGGCCTATGTATCGCATATTGCATTTTTACGTTCCAGTCATTGCGCATTTGAAGATTCCATGACTTTAAACATGTCGTCGGAAACTGGCCGTGGCTTTATTGAGTATCTTAACACCTTTTATAAATCTAATGGACTTACCTTATCGGCCATTGAGTTCCATTTTAGAGCTACCGTGCATGTTCCTCCACCTCTGTCGTCCGAATCGTCTGACCGTGCAAAAACTTAAGAAAGGACTTTTGTCTGTCATTCTTCTGTCATAATTATCCTCAACTAATAGGCACCCTGCTGATTTGAACTCTTAACTCATGTTTGTCTGAGCCGTCCTGACGATGCTTCTGTTTTATTATACCTTCTCTACTAACATGAGCGTCGTCACAACTGCAAGACTGGAACTGTCACCTGAGTCAGTGCTGTTGTCTGGAGTTTGCCGAGATCGGCAAGTTTGGGCGTTTGGCCGCCGTCACTGGCTCAGCACCGCTTTCCGCGACGCGCCCATTGCTGGCTCACATCTTCAGCTGGAACTACCACGTCTCCTGCTAGAGCACGCCAGAGGACAGCTGGGAATACATCCACGCCGCTGTCGTCGCTCCCCAGGGATTCCCTGAAAGATGTCGACTATCTCCACGGCACTTCGCCACTTTAAGGAGCCAACCAAGGAGCAGCTGACGCAGATATTCTTCTCTCTGCCAACTGTTCCTGCAGGCCAAGATGGCCTGCCTGCCTCGCCGTCGGGACAAGAGCCCGAGAAGATGGAGATCAACGCGGTGCTGAGTCTCGGAGACGGCACAGAGGACTCGTATGTGAGTGCTGTAGTGCTGCTGGGCGCGCTCAGACACTGATGAGTCGTTTCTGGTCTGGAGGCGGGGAAATTGTATATCATTCCACCTTATCTGGCGTTTACGTCCTTGGATCGCAAGTCAGTTCGATTCACCATTCCTCTGTCGACTATCAGGAGGGTTGAGAGGCTTAACGCGCGCGCCGGGATATACGCTCTGAGTCTACTAACGTGGCATGGGATGAAGATAGTATGTTGTGTCGAGCTCAAGAGACTATCGCCTGACATATATTACTTGTAGATAGTCCAACTAACATCCCTGCGCCCGACCGCCGACCTCTTCTGTGCGCTGCTCCGCGATGCACTGAAGGTCGAGCTTCAACGCGGCCAGATGAAGCAGGTGAAGCAATTTGTGAAAACATGTTACTCGGAAGCGCTCGTATCTTCGTCTTCCAATGTTGCTGATAACGAACGCGAGGATGGGAGTCTAATCAGTGAGGAGAAGGAGAACGCTGCACCCCGGGAATCTACCTATCACGGAGGTCTTGGACTGAAGTTTAAGTTCCCGGGGGACCCAAAGAAGTGCGTGTGATTTTACCTTTTATCTGTTTAGATACTCATCTTCTCCACCATAGGCTTCGCGAAACATCAAAAATCAAACTATGGACGACCTATCTACAAAGTACGTTCCCGCTCCCAATCCCACTCCATCCTATCCATCCTAATACTCCTCAGCGCACGGGCGCAACCTCACTCTCCTGCGCTACCCACAATGCACGCGTCTCGTGCAAGTCGGCCTCCCCAACCGACTGCGCGGCGAAATGTGGGAGACCCTCTCCGGATCCATATACCTGCGGTACTCCAATCCGGGGTACTACGAGAGTCTGCTCGAGGAGCACAAAGGCCACACGAGCACAAGCACGGAGGACATCGAGAAGGACCTGCACCGCTCGTTGCCCGAGTACGCAGGGTACCAATCGGAGGAGGGCATTAATGCGCTGCGGAGGGTGCTCCAGGCCTATTCGTTTAAGAATCCTGAACTGGGATATTGCCAGGCGATGAATATCCTCGCGGCTGCGATTCTTATGTTCGCCGTCTCCTTTAGGTCGTGTGCACATGCTTATGATTGGATTTCAGATATATGTCGGAGGAGCAAGCATTCTGGCTCCTCGAGGTGCTGTGCGATCGCTTGCTCCCCGGGTACTACGCGTGCGTATTCATACACTTATAGCACCGAGAATGTATTTGAGCTTTGTCACCAGGCCATCGATGCATGGGACATTGCTTGACCAGCGGGTCTTTGAAGCGCTGGTGCAGCGATGTCTGCCTATTATCCACGACCACTTCCAGGCCGTAGATGTGCAGCTCTCAGTCGCGTCTCTTCCCTGGTTCTTGAGTCTGTACGTGGATATTTACTTCGCTACCGTGACCCTTCTGACATCTCATCTTTGTAGATTCATCAACAGCATGCCTATGGTGTTCGCCTTCCGGATAGTAGACTGTTTCTTCTGCATGGGTCCCAAGGTTCTTTTTCAAGTAGGGTGCGTTATCTTCTTACTGCTAAGATGCAAGGGCTTTTGCTGACATGCCATTCTGCAGACTGGGTTCGTCGTGATCTGATCGAGCGGGAAGAGGTTACTGATGTCTGCCTACAGCCATTCTTAAAATCAATGGAGAGGCGTTGCTCCAGATCCAGGATGACGGCGGTTTCCTCAAGTACGTTCTATCTCCTTGCACCTAAATATTCTCGATCTTCTTACCTCTACGCTTAGCCTCATGCGGGACTACTTCGCTTCCCTCGGCGAATCTGCGCACCCCGATTCGCCAGACCCGCGCGCACGCGCCATCACGCGCTTCCAAGAGCTCCTCCTCGTCTCCTTCCGCGAGTTCTCTGTCATCACTGACGAGACGATCCTCTCTGAGCGCAAGCGCTACCGCAGCGAGATCATCCACTCCATCGAGTCCTTCTCCAAGCGCGCGGCGGTGCGCAACCTCAAGAGCCTCGGTCGCTTCAGCAAGGAGCAGGCGGGCCTTGTCTACGATGCACTGTATAAGGCGATGTGCATCATACCCCCGCCCCCGACTGCGGCGCCGCCCCCGGTACTGTTGACGATGAAGGATGGTGTCGGTGAGGAGAAGCCTGAGACGAGGATTGGGCTGAGGACGTTCCAGTATTTCCTGAGCGAGGTTGCGACGTGGGCGAGGGACGAGAAGATCGTCAGGAATGGGTTCCAGGTGAGTTTTTGTTTTTGTCAGCTTTGTGCGATGTGTTGCTGATGCCGATATTCACTTGACAGCAACGCGTGGACCGAGAAGTTGCGGAACATGAGTTCATCGACAGACTTTTCTTCTTCTGGGATACGTCGTGTAGAGGGGCCCTCTCTTTCCAGGTTTGTGCACCATTGTTTGTTTGTATGATATACCTGAATTCGAGCTTCTTAGGATCTTGTTTCGGGCCTTGACGGAGTCATGTTCAATGATCTCATGGAGAACATTGAGTGGTTCTTCAACCTTCACGACAAGAATAAGGATGGGTTCCTCACCAAGGATGAAGTGCTGACTTTGTCAGAGTCGTTCCTCGTCAGTAACAACCACCCATTCCGTCCCTCGAGTCCTCAGCTGACAGATTTGTAGTTTATCTTCCGGTATGAGATTGGTGACGCCTATCTTGGAGCAGTGAGCAGGTTTATGACAAATGCCTTCGAGTACGGAGATACTCTTCTCCCTCAAAGAGAGACCGAATCGGAAGTCGAGGACCAACCCACGTCGCCTGCGCCTATCGAGTCGAACCAGCCGTATCTCAACCTCGCAACGTAAGTTGATGCTACATGTGACGCTGCGTTGCAAGCTAACTACAGGTTTCAGCTTCCGCATGGTTGTACTCGCCGATGAGATTCTGGAATCATTCTTCGAGACAGATCTATCAGCATCCTTCAAGCTCCAGCCTCTTCCTGAGATGGAGCTGCCGATAGCTAGTGCTGGCTTTTTGGGCGATATCTGGTCGTCAATTGCGACGGATAGCAATAAGAAGATCTTTAACATGTTCACCGACGAGATTGGTAAGACCATCGGCAAGCACCAGGTATGTCCCTCATTTGTGTCAACTCTAGTTCTTTGAGAGTTGAATCTTTTTTAGGTCGTGCACAAACCCTCGATTGGGAGATATACCAAGCTTGAAGAGCCAAAAGCCCGCGAATCACTCATTACGCCATCGATGCGCAAGTCGTCCTCGAAGTCGAGCCTCAGGACAGTGGACAGCACAGTCGCACCCACCTCCTCGACATCAACCCTTCTCAGCGTCAACATTCCCGTCGAGTCCACCAAGCCCCTCCCTGGAGTCCCGGAAGCAACCCCAGAAACGGCTTTGCTCTCTGCCATGCCCCTTGTACGTGCAGCCAACGCGGCACTCATGGAGCGCACACCGTTTGCCATTGACGATGCGAAGGACGAGGACGACGATGTCGATGATTTCCTTGCAGACGAAGAGGGAGATGATCAGGTTATGGATGAGGTTGATGCCTTCCTCGAGGCACATGATTCGGGACTTACTGATGCCGACAAGGAGGTGGCGAATGGTGAGATGCTTTCACTCTTTCACCTGTTTCCATTGCTTCGCCGCTGACTTTATCATCTTTCAGACTTACGACGCGCCGAACCACTGAAATAGGCTCCTGCGCCATCTTCATCTCTCTTATGATCATGATTGCTCGTCGCTGCATTTCTCGTTAATAACATATACGTCGACAACTCTTTGTATTATCACTCTGCCGACTTTTTCGGCTGTTAACAATTGCATTCTAATAGGTTCATTTACATGGGGTGTACATGGGCAGTGATGAGTGCGAGAGGTGATACAACTATACAAATGGGTATACAACAATAACCTGAGCAAGGGGAAGGAGAGGTATGGTGGCTGATTCCTAGTGACTTTGCTTAGGCTTCAATGGGTGGCCCGCGATCGATCCATATCCTGATAGCGAGATCAGATTCTATGGAACCTGTGGCGATCATGTTTTGGATTGGGTGAGTCTGTGCCATGGTTAATCTGTCAGTACGAGGAGATGAGAAACCAAGGAGGGTCGAGACGTACCGCTACTGCGACAACAACATCTACACAGAAAAAGGACGTAAGATAATGACTGCTTCGACTATTCCGCAGCCAACATACCAGTATGTCCTTCCAGCACTTGTACGATCTCCCTTGTCTGCAGGTCCCAGATATAGGTCTTGTTGTCCTCACTCCCAGCGACGATCCACTTTCCGCCTGTGACGCTGAAGCATGCGGAAATGCAGTATTTCGAGTTCTGATGGCCCGTGTAGGTCTTCAGACAGCGTGTGGTCTGGTAGTCCCACAGTCGAATGGCGCTGTCGTGCGCAGTAGAGAGGATGTATTTTGAGTTTGGAGAGAATTGCACGTGTTGACTGCAAGAAAGATTTAAGCGTCCGGGTTTTGAAAGGAGAAGGTGAGGCACACCATATAGCGTCATGCCCTTCTGCGAGGGTTTTGAGGCACTGGCCGTCGGTGGTATTCCATATTCGGCTATAGAGTAGAATGTGAGATAAGGTCCAGGCAGTATGATGAGATAGACGTACATGAGCCCATCCAGTGAACATGATACGATTAGCGTAGCGTCCCTGTTAAAATGCACAGCCGTAACGTAATCTAGGTGCGCGTGCAGGGTTTTCATGCATTTCCCTAAAGCATCGTGTATGAGGCGTGCGTATTCAGAGTGATGAAACAACTGGAAACATACCTTTTGCCGCATTCCATATCCGCACATCTCCCTCACAGCCACCAGACACGAGCAGATTCGACGCAGTGTTATAGTTCAGACAAAACACCCACTTAGTGTGGCCCTTGAGCAATTTATGTGTAAGACCCTGCGTGCGGCAATCAGTACGAGGACACCGGGCTTTATGGATTTCGCACGTACAGATTCGACATCCCATATCCGGATGGTGGTATCATCAGAGGCAGAGGCGAGATGTACACTGTCTGCAGACCAGGAGATGTCCGAGAGTCCAGCCGTATGTCCCGACAGATTTCGCAAAAAGTCGCCAGTCTCTGGAGACCATATCTTCACTACCTTTTCTGCACCTGTTCAAATAACGCATGTTCCCATATATCACCTATGTTGAAACGAGAAAGCAAGATCTACGCACCACAAGAAGCCAATAATTTTCCATCTGGGCTAAATTTAACTGCTGATATAGATTGCGTATGGCCTCGCAGTGTGTGTCTCAGAGCATAATGGGGTTTCTCTCGCCTGGTGGTGGGCGCAGGAGGAGGCACGACGGGTGCAGGTGGGGGTGCAGGCACCGGTGCCAGTTGGTTTTCGGGCACCTGGGGGTCGTCTTCGGTGGTCTGGGATGCTGTCTCGTCGTCCGTGGACGAATCATCCATTCCAGCTAATGGGTCCATAGAGATATAGACTTTTTCAAGTAAATATGAAGTATGAAGAGATATATCAAGTTATACCAGCTGTAAGTATTACCAGTTCTTTGGTAGGCGATCATCATGATCGAGTCAAAATTCGAGCGGTAGTTTCAAGTTTGCCTGTATTTGTCCTCAACTTTCTAGACAAGCAGGTGTAAATATCTGGATGGGGACCTTCATTCGGGATTTAATATTCTTCTCTTCAACCTGTACTGTCTCACCTTCATCTTGTCTTCCTCGCGACCGAATTCTGGCTTGCGTGTCGGTGCCATTGACATTCAGATCTTTATACTATTACAGGAGATTGAATTCGATACAGCTGTTTTGCCGACGCGTTACAGCTGCCATCGACATGAGCCAGCTGCTAATGTCCAAAGCGAACGTCCGATAAATTCTCACCGTAGCTGCAAACAGTGCGCGAAAATCGCCAGCCTAACCTTGAAGATTCTGTTACTTGTCAGCTCTTTTGCAGTCGCTACAGTGGATGATATGGCATTCAGACGCGAATCAGGGCTTATTTACTAGCTTGTGATCTCTTAAGTATTTCTTGTAATCCTATAGCAATTCAGTTCTCATGTCATCATATTACTATAGTAATCCACTTGTCCGCTATTTATTCTGTATGTCTACCAGGAATACCGAATATCACCTACAATAGTTGCCCAATTGTCCTTTTATACCGGCATTTTGCTCTCACAGGCTACACTTCGCGCTTACAATACTGAATTATCTGACTGCTGCAGATTCCAGAATTTATCGAAATAGAACCTTCAAGGACATTGACTCGAGCGACCAGTTTGTCTGCCCATCTGAATCGGGTCAACACAGATATACGGGTCGAACATGCCTTTTATTTCCTAGCCTCAAATGGTAAGAAACGCATGAGTCTTCGGGTCCAGAGGGCATCGTGACTCGTCCTATGCAGAGATCTGTAGAGATCTCCCGATCATACATACAACTTGACTGGATCAAGGCCAACTTGGCAGGTGCCACGGATTTGGCACCTCCACCACAGATCCCGTCTAATTAACCACCCCTTCGCCGTCCGTTCCACCTGAGGCATATCTTGGGATATCAATTCAGTAGGATCTAGTGGGCTGCCAACGTAAGGTCCCCGCGCTACATCTGCTGTTTATAACGTGCCGTGCCACCATGTTCTTGTTTTTGCTGCTGACTGCCAACACGTCTGAACGACGCGACGATGCCCGCTTCTTCTTCGTCCTACCCGGCGCATTTGGAACAGTCTTTTTGGACCTCTCCAGTGGACGTTTTTTCTTCCAAAGGCACCGATAAAGAGGAAGGGAACTCAGTATTGGTCCTTTCTACTGCTGTTACCGGGCGAAAAACGTGGAAGACGTTGAAGGAGAAGAAAGAAGCCGTGTGGCCACCGCATCTCGAGGCAGCTCTCCTCGAAGGTCCGATATCATTCACTTTCAACGATAAATGCATACTAACTTAGGACCTCTGCAGCTCTTGAGAGGTATCGTCCCGCATCCTCTCGAGACGTTCGACATCTCCAGCGCTTTCCGAAACGGAACAGATTTATCTCAGATTACATATTCCAGACTACAGGTAGGCACAGGACCGCAAAGCAAGTAGGGAGCCGCCTCCAGCAGCTTCGTGACACCTGCTGTGAAGACCGTAGTACGTGTTTTTTGCTTTGGAGTAAACGCATCTTGACATCCACCCACACTGACAGCCTGATTTTTATCCAGTCCTCGATTTACTAACACGTCGCGACATATTGCCCCCTCCGGATGAGCTGAAAGCAGGCGACGTGGGGTGGGATAGCATTAGTCAATTGCATATGGTTGGACTCTACGACGATGATACACTTACTGCCTCGTCTGCCACCTCGTCGTCGGCATCCCCGGCGCCTTTTCTATCTCCTGATTGTCCTGGGCAACTTATCCTCTCTGCGGACGGAGATGGAATTGGGTCGCATTCAGTTCCGTCTACGGCTCCTCCTTCGCAACCAATCTCATCTCAGGCATATGTGTGCATCGAGCTCATACCCGCTCGAACTTTGAGCCCCGCCCGTCACGGTCACAGCGTCCTGGGTCTGCAGTCATCCTTCTGTCTTAACTTTGACGGGCCCGGCGACACCATGAACTCTCGGCCCACTTTGAGCAATCATACCCCATCGCAGAATGGCACCTGCATATCTATCATTACTCCAGATCCGCTCTGGGATTTCATTCCGACGGTATCGTTCACCTGCCCGCATTTACTTTCCCCTCAAGATTACCGTTGCTTATTTTCCGTTTTCCTCGGGGATATGCACGTACATTCAGAAGCGACAGAGCTCTTCCAAATGCCTTCGCCAAGGAATGGCGAGATCGGACCGTTCGTATATGGGACCAAGCTTATTCCTGAATCGTGGGCGACTTTGTGCAAGAATACAGGTACTGCTTATCATCTTTACATCATTAGTTTAGCCTCGTGATCAGCTAATGTCTGGTAATGCGTAGGGCAAGATTTTTCTCAGTGCACGGTAGCTCAGGATATTATTCGAATTCCAGCCCCATACAATTCTGCCACGAGAGACAATGTCACGACTGCAGAATCAGTCGTCTTTTCTGTCGTTTACAAATTCAAGCATATTCAGCCGATACCGCCACCTCCCGTCAGCAATGTCATAGCATATCAGCTACCTGTTCTTCCTGAAGAGCCTCAGCTGCCGCCTGACTTCCCCAGGGCTGTTGTAGAAACTTCCTATCGAATACCGACGGGAAATCACCCTGGCGGATGGTGTTCACCGGACTATTCGCTGCAGCCGATGGAAGAATTCAACTCTATGACTTGGGTGTATTCGGATCATACCACTGGGTACGATCCGGACGCAATCCTACGCGCTCCGCAACCTGAATTCGTGCCTTTGCGTGCTCCGGTCCCTTCGTATCCTTCTTCTGTGCCGATGCCTTCAGAGTCAGAATTTGCCCAGGGCTTAATTTATTCACCTCTATCCCATTATAATTGAATCTCCGGAGTCCAAGGTTAGAAAAGTGAATAAATCTATGCTCAGTCAAGGATCTCTTACATACCCGATGTTATAATTATATGCGCGTAAGTGAGATCGCTCTTTCGTTACTCGTTGACTTATCCCATCGTTTACAGAATATCATCCTGACATATATGTTCATCATTATGTCTTCTTCCTCAAGGAGACAAGTTTGCTATACCATTAAACTTATGAACTATGTTATTTCGTCTTTAATTCTTCAGTAGGATGCTCATCAAAGCATAGCATATATACCAAGCTTAATTTTATTATCTATATTCCCTCCTCAGGCCCTTTCTTTATGTCTTTAGTAACGACATTCCCTAAAACGTTCTTATAGTTTGGAAGGTCTGTAAGTGGCGTGCTCAGGGCACTGTCATGATTAATTTGCTCAAAAAATTGCTTCCGCAGATCTGTATCTCGGAGGGAGCTTCGTCGCATTTGAACATACTAATTTGTCCCTGATCCACTAGGGTTCGCTGGTCAAAATTCCATCAGAACTTACAGTTTACAGACTGTCCCGTAGTAATCAGGTGTGATATCCCCTTCTTATGCTTCGTCAAAATTTGCAGAACTTCGAAGAGGTGGACTGAAGCGTCGCTCGATCTTCAAAGGAAAAAGGTGTTCAATGGTCATAATTTCAGGTCGGTATATCTTGGGTTACCACTAATCATCTTTTTCTCGGCAACGGCCCATCAGTTACGTATACAAAGTGAGATCAAATACAAATCTTTCCCCCGTTCGGGCTTAAAGAAGCTTGAAGGTGACAAGATCGCCAGGCTTATCACAATTAATGATTTTGATTTGCACAAGCACGGTGATTTTCATCGAGTAAGTTCAAAGTCGTTCACCGACCAGGAATAACGAGAAAGCACTGCTACATCATGGCAGTTTATTACATAGTGACAACCTCGCAATATCGACTTAGAGACCAGTTCTCCCAGAAATTGTTTCTCTATGAAAAGCAGTAGCATAAATCTTCATTCTCTGGCACTATGGAGCACAGCAAATGTATAGGCGTGCGGTGCGATAAGCCACATACTTATACTATCAACAATGTAAACAAATATACGTAGTTCGCTTGCTTCAACATGCTAAGCAATTAAATAATATGATCATTATTAAACTATAAAAGTTTGAAAGAACATGAACAGGCTATCTATATTCGTGTATACAGGTGTCGCGCTATACATAAATTTCGTCGTTCATGAGCCCGCACCTTGGAAAGTGTTTCCAAAGGCAAAGGCTTTCAATTTTATTTTGCTCATATCTCTACGCATACAAGTGACTAACCAGATAAAAATCTGTTAGATAGGACATACATGTATTAATAATGCTTGTAAAGATCACTTACATAGGGTGTTAGGTGACCACGATCGGCAAATTTGGAATTAAACACATCAAAATCACCCCTGGTATAGAGGCAAGAGTTTTGCGAAAATAGTACAGTACCTTGAGCGGCTGGAGAAACTGCGTATAATCACAGGAATAAATATAAGATGTTTAAGGTTTGGTATTGTGAAGATGACTCACAGTAGTCAGTATTGATCCACTGCGATACTACTGTGCCATTGACGAGATCGATGTTCGACTGAGAAAGGAGGGGTGATTCAATAGATAATTTTAATGCATGCAGTTCTCGGCTGAAGGAATTGGGCCGTGTAGAAACCAGCGATGGACGAGGGCCGCTGCTGGAACTGCTAGAAGGTAGTGACTATCAGAAAAAGATATTATAGTGAAGCCTAGTGGTACTCACCTCCAGGCTCTCCGACACCTCCGAAAAGCAGGTAGCTATAAACCAAGGTGCACCGTGAGTTGCCATTCCGCACTAACAATCAACTTATGCATACTTGAAAGAACCAGAGGACATATCACTACTCGTGCTAAGGCGACCTGTTGTCAAGCCCAGTAAGCTGAACCCAGTGTCAGAATCCTAAATTATTTATCTAGTAAGCACTCCACAAGAACACGTAATTCAAAAAATTAAACACACTTCCATCCTGATGCGAACACTGGAAGCAAATCCAGGTCCCATATTCACAAGAAAAGAGTTTTTGAGGGCACTAGAGACGTCATTCTCATACTTTAACAGCATTTTCTCCGATGCCGTTTAGAGCCATAGCCAAAAGCGGTGCCATTGTCTCCGACATCTTTCAAATACCCGCGCTTCAATAGAGCAGGACCCGTGGAGGGCACGGATCTACGTGCGATAGGTGAAATAGACAGCAGAATCAGGAAGATAATTTAGCCTAGAGCTTAAACCAGACTTGCGATTGAAAGCTGCGCACCAACTTTAGCAGGTCGATTGGACAAATATAGCGGTAGGCCTCTCACAAGACGCTCTATGTTCGTCCACACCTACTTGACCTTTGTTCCTCATCCAAAGCTCGTCTTAAACAATGCCATTCCCGCCATCCCCATTGGGGAGGGGCTCATATCTTTGCATGCAAAGACTAGAATAGGAGCATCGACAAATATATTAGTTTGGAAATATGATACGCTTGCAGTATACTGTAATACAGAAGTGACACCGAATTTTTGACACTGAGTTGAGACTAAGACCAGGATCGCTTTGAAGAGCAAAGAACGGTACTCAGTTCCACAAGTTCTATCAGGTTCGACATCGTCAGAAGACGAAGAGAAAGACATGGCGAGAAACCCGAGGACCGCAGAACACAAGAATAAGACGGAGGTCAAATATATGGAGTGCAAAATTAAAATATAGGGGATCGTTATTTATTACCGGATTGATTTCCGAAAAAAAGGAATAATGGGTTGTAAAGCAGCCTGACTAGGGCCACGTCACGACCGGAACAAGAAATCTCGAGTTGGGGAGCTGGAGAAGGCTATGGGCTATAAAACATTTATTGACTACCGTGCCTGTTGTCATTGTCAAAAGGGGCGGCGACAGGAACGCTCCAGAATGACGCAATCACGCTGAGATAGGGCCCCCTCGTTGAAAGGGACGAATGTTGGGTGCCAGTACCTGTCCAATTTCCTATCATGCAAGTTCGGGGACTCCTCAGGAACACTGTGGAGCGAAGTTCACGTTGACCGAAGACGCCAGACGCCAGAGAGAATTCGATGGAGTCCAGCGAAATGCAATGTTCTTCCCATTGAGCATTCTGACGAACCAGTGAAGTTTTTGTGTAATCTGTTTAAACTCGTCCTTCAAATTGCCGAAAAGAAGTGATCACTGTGACTCCGCGCTTACGTGAGGTTGTTATCACATGATCTTTGTTACCAAACGCGTCCCTCAAGTCTCCTCCTGAACCTGAACCATGATCTGTGCCACGACTAGGAGCTGAGATACCTTGTACCATGCCATGCCCATAGCCTGTCACTGCGCTGTATCGGACAACGACGACATATCCGACTAATTCCCTAATGTCTACCGCAGAAGTACGCACGCCACCATGGCCTTCTCTGTATAACCCTGGAGTCGAGATATTGAATCTGGCGCACCGAGCACCTGTGCAACTAGAGGGATCATATCTGTATCATCCGAAAGGTATATTTGCCTAATGAATACCCTTAAATCTCATAATTCCTTACACTTCATCTATGTGACCTCGCAGACATCTTCCGATTCACGCTATACTGGACGTTGATCTTCTATACACCGATCTTTCTTTTCTGCGGCTCATACGCCTTTTGGAACTATACATTTCCTCCAACACGACCCTCTATTCACATTCCTGATAAGCCACTTCCGCTACTTCCACTATCCCCACTAGCGTTACATCTAACACCCTCCCGACATACCACACCTCTACTCGGCTCAAAGCTCCATAAACCCAAAGAACGCCGTTCGCGGCTTGCTTTTGCACTCATAGTCTTACTTACCTTTACCGTACTCAGTGTTGCTGGCGCTGTTATTGGCTCGGCAGTGCTTGGATTCGCTTTGGCTGGACTATACAAAGCGGCCCAGTTCAACATGTCCACGTAAGCTCGCATTTTCTAGCAGTACTCATCATTCTACTCACAAAGCCACCCTTAGTTGGGTACCCTTCCTTCTGGCAGTCATACAAGTTGTTGTGGGCCTTCTCAGGTACGTGTGAGTGCCACACTACAGCATCTTGCCCTAATAAAAATATATGCAGCATCTGGCCTTCCATCATCGATATTATTTGAATTTCCGTATTGCTTCAATCACCTTCGCGTTCATGTCTACAAATTCTTTATGATCCTTACGTTTGGTTTTGTACGATATACCCACCCACGACTTAACGATACAAAGGCAACAGGAGACACTCACACCCATTTCTTTCTCAATGAAAGCATGTATCCATATATCTTTCCGATGCTTCATTTCCATCCGTTATCAGCCATATAATGAGTTTGCTATCTATTGACGCTGACCTAAAGGGTACAGTTACCTCGCTCATACTATCACCGACCCACACACGGTCAGCACCCATTCTTCGGTCAAGTCAATCAAATCGCCGGAATGGCCAACAGTCATCATAGTCTGACATTCCCTGCCAAAAAGTGTGACCACCGAAGGATGAGGGCTGACCGATGTGTGGGTCGATGATAGTAGGGCTTCGCACCGTAACCGTACACTGACAGGTGTACGGCCGTTTTGTACGGGTACCCGTACCGTACCGTAGGTGCTTAATCCTATATCTGACGGCCGTCATAATTACAGCCGTACACCGTATTGATCCGTATACTTACTGCCGTATCACGGCCTATACGGGGCGGTCAAAGATTACAATTAAATCATTATGAAGGTGCGATCAGGTCCACCGTCCCCGAGAATAATAATATTTCCTTCTGGAGGCTTTTCACCATGAAGCTCACAATAGTGCCAAGCCGTCTGCGTCAACACGTCACCCATGGGTAATTGCTTCCCATGCATTGGCTCTCAACTTCCACGATCGATCCTTTCTTCACCTCATTCCACCTGTAATCTACCTTGATATATGCATATCAAAGTGCATAAAATGCAAGAGCATAGGCATTAGCACATCGATCTGCACAGTTATCTCCATCGATGTAGGTAAAATCTTGCCTTATCAAGGCTCTTTTATTTATTGCTGGTCGGTTTGTTGTGCTAATCATCACTTCTATAATGCTAATCCATAGGTCAACCAATCTACCTCCTTGTTCGCGACATATTTTCAATTCCAGGTGATTTTTCTATACATCACTTCTTTCAAGCTTCAATGCTGATGTCTCTTCTATTCTAGGGTAGGCTGTCGCTGTCGAACGGATTTTCTCTGGCGGTCGAGATATAATCTCCCATCGTCATGCCAGTCTCAAGCCAGAGACCATTCGGATCCTCATGTTGGCGAATAGGAAGCTAATTATTACTCAGGAGAAGATCACAACTAAACTTCGTTGTTAGTTTTCTCTCATATCTTCATATCTCACTTAGTTACTTGCAATTCGTCTCGCTGCCAACCTTTGCTCCGTCTTCTTTCGTGTAACTCTTTTCTTTTTCATGTTTTTTTTAGAATACTTGTATTATAATATACTGTAACTATGGCTGTATACCTGTATTTCTTCCCGTACCGTACCGTCGCATGATTTTGAATCAGACTATACGTACGGTTCACTGCTTAATACGCCCGTATAGTTGCCGTAAGTTGTACAGCCGGACCCGTATTACGTACGGTACGATGCACTACTCGCTCATCGCGCACTAGCCGTTTATGTGCTGAAGGGTTCGAGGTAAATCGGTGGATATATCAAAGTATTTATCCCTCATTAGATTCTGTCAGTCAAACACTGCAGGTTGCAATCCCCAACTCCTTGTAAAAGCAGAAATAATGGAGGTAAGCGGCAAGTGACGTCGATCTACAACACAAAAGTCGGCGGAAAGATCATTTGCATTTATTTACCAGCAGCCTTCAGGGTTTTTTCTCACAGTTACTGATTCATTGAACGATTCAATTAATGACTACCAATAACTGTCTTCTATGCTGCCATTCTTTTAAATCTAAAATCTTTGCGCTCTTTTTATTCTCTCTGAGCCTCGAAATCGCTAAACAGATATGTGGCGCCTCTTACTGACACCTCAGGCACGTGTCTCTTGTGGCTAGCGCTGACGTTAGTAATCTATGGCGAAGTGACAAATATCCTGATAGATTCTAGCTCAGAACCAGATTTGAACCTCAGCGCTCAGCCCTAGTCTTAGGCACACCGAATCACCTGATGAATGCGCGCTTGCTAAAGCCCGACTTCACTGTATAAGATTTGTCAGGCTGTTAGTGGGCTGTACGACATTTCGAATGCACGAGTCACAGAATGGCGATGCGATAGATTGGACCGCATTGACAAAGAACTGTGCTTGATATCCCTTCCTTTTATCGCTTCACTTGAGTAGGTTGCTTCAACTTTGTATCGAGCAAGATGTCGATGTTTGCAGATGCCCACGACTTGGTCATTAACGGGGGACTCTTCAACCTCCAGCACACATACCAAGAGATAACCGACGCTCGGGTAGCAGGTGTGTCATTTCATTTATCTGAGCGTCACTTCATCACTAAAGTATATCAGCGTTCGATAAGCTGCAGAAGGCAGGTGCTCCGAGTGCAACTTACGATTCAAGCGAAAGATATCCAGCACCAAAATGTCTTCCTCGCACGCGCTTAGACGTCATTGGAACTATACGGGAATGGATGAAAGACTCCCGGCGCACTTCTAGTATCCTTTGGCTTTATGGCCCTGCAGGAGCAGGTAAAACTGCTATAGCTCAGACTCTGTCAGAGCAATACAAGAGCGAGAAAAAGCTGGCGGCTAGTTTCTTCTTCTCGCGCAATTCGCTCGACAGGAACAACGAATCGCGCCTTATCGCAAGTCTTTCTTACCAGCTCGCCATCACTGTTCCACACGCCAAAGCGGTCATTGTCGACGCACTTATCGAAGATCCTTCCATCCTATCAAAGTCCATGGAATCGCAATCAGAGAAGCTCATGGTGACGCCTTTAAATAGAGTTAAACCTGGGTTTTGGAAAAGATCGCGCCGGAAGGTAATCATCATAGACGGTCTCGATGAATGTCACGACCATGAGGCTCAGCGTCGTATTCTACGAATCATAAGTGCGGCTTTGGATAAGCGGTTTCCTTTTAGCTTCATCATCACAAGCAGGCCTGAACTGGACATACGAGATGCATTTTCTCTTCCTGACATGCTCACAAAGTCTCGGATAGTGGCACTAGATGACTCTTTCGAGGCTAGGGAGGACATCAGGATCTTCCTGCGGACAGGCTTCGCAGACATACAGCGGCGACATCTTTATAATGGGAAAATGCCAAAGAATGTGGAGCTATGGCCCTCTGAAGATGTTATCGAAACTCTGGTGTACAAGTCTTCGGGATACTTCATTTATGCTGCCACTGTGCTCAATTTTGTTGATAATCGACTTCACCATCCAGCTCAGAGTCTCGAGATTGTCTTGGGTCGTACAAACCTTGGAATCGAATCTCCTTTCGCTGGCCTAGATCATCTGTATATCCAAATTCTATCATCGGTCTCTGATGTCCCCTTTACCATGCGCATCATCGGCGTCATCCAGTCATTAGTGGAGCCATTACCTGTTTCTGCCCTGGAAAATCTTCTTTCCCTCGAATCTGGTGACATATATCGTGCTTTATCCGACTTAAATTCTATTATGCACATTCCAGAAGATCCAGACTCCTCCGTCACATCCTCCGACTTCACATTCTACCACAAATCATTTTACGATTTTCTTCGTGACCCCTCTAGATCCGGCCAGTTGTTTTTGGATGTTGAAGCACTTGAAGCAGATTTGACACTTTGTTGCTTAAAGTTAGTCCATGATGTGGCAACATCTACTGGGCTTAATTGTGCGTACTCACTTATCGGATAACTTTCTCTTTGGCTGATCCAGTATACTAAGATTCGCGACATCGAAGTGGTCAAGAAGCATTCGATTACGCCTTAGAGCACTGGATTGATCACCTAGAGGACTGCCTTGGGTTTTCTGAAGTGATAGAAGCTCTGCGCTACTTTGACTTCTTTGGATGGATTAGTTTGATTGGAGCATGCGAAACAAAAAGGCTCTTGGACAGGATTCCGAAAATAGTCTATCAGATTCAATTTACTGAACTCGATCCAGTAAGCCTATTCATTCGTCCGATTTTTAATATTTCTCACTATACATTCGCTGTAGACTTCATTTTCCCTACTCAAGCAAGTGTGCCGTGATCTCATGGAGTCTCTCGATCGATATTTTAACGAGAGCTTGAATCAATGCTCAGAATTCGACGTCATTGCTGCACTTGCATCCTACCTGTCAACGCCTCCTGAGGAAGTCATTGCAAAACTTCTCCATCTCAATGACGAGCAACGGCATATGATGAGCAAACATTACCACAACCCGCTCTTCGGACTTCTAGAACTAGATGCTTTTCAAGATTTTCTTGACGATGCTGCTCGTTGCCACAAATACTACTTTATCGCTGGTATTCATGCTAGCATTTCCATGTGCTTCGTGCGACACATCATGGCTGTCCTTGAGCCTGATTTTGAGTGCGAAGATCCATCCTTGTGCGTCACTATCTAGAATCTCATTCTCTCCGTCTGTCAACCATTGTTTTCTAGAGAATCCGGAGTTTATTACTCGGCAAAATATGATGTCAACTTCTCAGCCTCCTTCTACTATGCGTTAGAAAATTGGGAATACCATTTATCGCGAGCCTACCCGACTCCCGAGCTGATTGTTTACATTCGCGAGGTTGCAAACAAGCTGAGCGAACCAATAACTCTCCATCGTATTTGGTATTTCCGATGGGGTGAAGATCGTTTTCGCCCATTCATAATCAGGAAGATATGTATAGAATGGTTACAAGGTATGCCAGCTATTTAGCTTGAAACTGAAATGTACTGAAATGTCGATACTGGAGATGAACTGGAATGGCGAAGACGTCATTATATATCTCGGCCAATCGAGTGGTCCTGGGATGTGAAATAATGAACTTATCTTCAAGTTCAAATTTACTTCGGCTCAGATTTTCGAATCTACCCGATCGTGTATTTTACATGGTGAGCTGAGCTTGTTGCGTAGCTTACAACGATCGTAGCAGCATTACTCATCAAACAGTCATCAGGTTTACGACGCGTTATCTTTTCTTCTCGTGACTCACCATGTCACGTAGGACATTCACGTGATTCTCTCCTTGTTTGTCAGACGCCCGTGGGTTCAACAAGACTAAAAGAAGAAATTGGATTGTGTAATTGTGATTCCGTCACTTCACGTCCTGCGTTGACCTGTGATCGTGCTCAGCAATCCTGACGAAATTTAAGTAACGATGAGCGGGCAACCTCTGTCATACAACCCATATTATTCCTTCTACTTCACATCACCGTCCTCACGCTGTATATAAACATCGACTTGACCCTCAACATTCTTCTAACATCGAACTGTCATCTCTACTTCCTCGAAAAGCAAGTTATCGGCCACTCTATCTGAAATCTTCTATATCAAGATATTCACCGGTCGCCTCGAGGCACTTTACTGCAATGTCGTCCATGAAGTTTGTTCCCAGACCCAGCGAGCAGCGTGGTAATTCCGATCACGACTGGCTTAAGACATTCCATACTTTCTCGTTTGCTATGTACGTCCTTGTCTTCGTCGATGCTTCTATCTATGTTGATAAAACATTGTATGCAGGTATCAGGACATGAACCATCAGCAGTTTGGACCTCTTCGGGTCATCAACGAAGATCGTGTAGCTCCTCGTACGGGATTCGGCACACACTCCCATCGCGAGTTTGAGATCTTCTCTTACGTTGTCTCCGGTGAACTAGAACAGTATGTCTTCTCAAGCGTAACTATGTTTCGAGACGCTAAAAATTATCCTCATCCATAGCAAAGATTCCATGGGCAACATCGAAATCCTCAGACGCGGTGATGTCCAGCTCACCTCAACTGGTACTGGTATCTCGCACTCCGAAAAGGCACACGGCTCCAAACAGGTGCACTTCCTACAAATCTGGTCTCTCCCGTCCACCTCCAGGCTGCAGCCTAAATACTTCACGCGTCACTTCACGGACGACGAGAAGAAGGATCAGTGGGCGAAGGTCGTTGCACCTGTGGACGCAGAAGGGGTTACGTCAGAAAGAGAGGCGAAGGGCCCTGCTCCTGTTCAGAGTGCCTTGACGCTGTATGCAACTATCCTTGGTCCAGGCAAGAAGTTAGAGAGGTCACTTCAGGGGAAGAAGGGGTATGTTCACATTATCCAGAGGAGCGGATACAACATAGGCAAGGCTACTGGTGCCAGCGTGAGGATCAGTGGCAAGACTAGGGATGAGCTAGTGCTGCGGGAAGGTGATGGCACGTACGTGTTCTTAGGGAGGAGTGGAAGTGTTTTGGATGTCGAGAACGTGGGTGACAGCGTTGCAGAGATATTAGTATTTGACTTGGAGTGAACTAGTCCACGCATTCTCGTCTGGATTGTCAGTGAACGCTGAATATATACTTCATAGATAATGTATTAATACTCTTTCATCCTCAATAAAATGTACCATTTCACGCGGGCATGATTCCTGCTTATAATCATAATATCTTTCCATCGCCTGTCATGGAGGTCGGACATCCACTGCAAGTGTTATAACCGCAATCATTATTCACTACATAGGATGTCGGAAAACGGTCCAGAAACGAAACCAAGAAATGCTGGCTAGGAGATGGAATTCACTGGAAAAACTGACACAGCTCTTCCCAGTCATTTAGAATACCACCCACGGGTTCTGAGGGTAAATATGCCATGGCATGACACAAAATGAACCAAGAGCGAGTGCTTCTGTAGCAATCGATATCTCTCACGTTTCGACCAATACGGCCGACGCAACGGTATCTAGAGCAATTTTAAGAATGATAGCATTTGTATTCTCCATGTATGAATCTATTCTTCCCGCATCTTTACCCACATGCCGCCCTACAAAGCAAAGGGAATGCATCTTAAGCACCTACACGCACAAACCCCAGTGCTCAATGCATAAACACGTACCTCACTAGACATCGTCAACACGATCTTCGGCCTGAATTTCTCCTTTGTCTTTCTGCACCCAAAGATATCCTCTGCAGCCTGCGGACCATTAGCCCACTCCGCCGGGGGTCGTGCACCGGGCGGAAATGCGTCGGGGCAGAGAGACACTGAGGAAAAAGTTTGCAGGAGACGGATGAGGAGGAAGGAGATCTGGTTATATGCAAACTATCATGATGATTGGCGTTAGGAACGTGCATGGAAGTAGATGAAGGCAAACAGGTCAGGGGAGAAGATTACACACTTGTTGGCCCAGACAAATCCGCGGCCCGGCGTTGAACGGGAGGAAGATGAACGGGTTGGGGATGAGGTACTTTTTCAGCCGCTCGTCGAGGAAGCGGTCGGGGTCGAACACGTCCGCTGCAGTGAGCATTATGGTCAATCATTTTACCTCGCCGGAACAAATAGCAATCGCACGCACCATCGGGTCCCCAGAGATCTTTTCGCGTGTGCATCATGATGACGCCGTATGAGGTCCTGTGAAGAGCAGATGAGTATGAAGAACGATAGGAAACGAAAGGCAAAGAAGACTCGCGCCGCTCCTTTGGGAATATAGATAGGCTTCTGGCTTGGGTCCGGAGAGGGCCAAGTGGTGGATTTTAAGGGGGATCTGACGTTGTACGGCCTGCACAGATATCCATTAGTTACTTGAAAAGTATCAAGCACTGTAAGCGCGACATACACGGGCGGCAGAAGCCTTAAGCACTCTATAATCCAACGCATAATCAATCCCACCATTCCTGAACTTAAAAAATGAAATGATAAGAACGCACCATTAATCACAGCCTTCAAGTATTTCATCTCTTTCACGTCCTCGTACGTCGGGCGGCGGGTCCTGCCGACGGTTGCGATGATTTCGGCACGCAAGCGTGCACTGACGTCTGGGTGCTGCGAGAGGAAGTAGATGGTGAATGTCAGAGTGGCTGCCATCTGGATTTGACCTTTTAGCATCACGAAGGGCTTATGGGGAGAAGAGAACATGAACGCACAGTATCACGGGCAGCAATGAGGATATTGAGGATCTCATCTTTGAGGAGAGCAGGGTCTGCCAACAAACTCATGAGCACTGACTTGATAAGACTAAAGAATACGAAACTTACCCGATGTGATCCCAACCAAGTGATCCAACAGCGTCTCCTCGCTATCCACTTCTCCGTTCCCATCTGCATCCACAATCGCATCTACCTTTTTCTCTCCTTTCCCCTTATTCCGCCCAACAGCCTCCCTGACCACCCGCTCCAAATACGCATTCACCACACGCATATCCGCCTCCGTCTTGTCACCCCGCATCTCCAAGAGTGGCCAGGTCCATCCGAGACGCTCGCGCTCTGCAATGACTTGTTGCGCGTGTAAGAAGGCAGTGGAGAATGCAGAGGCAGAATTGGGATCGGAGTGTGAAGATGACGAAGGAGAGGATGGAGAGGAAGGGGAATAGGGCTGTGGCAGCTCATCGGCGTCGATTTGCAGACTATTCACGCAGGAGCCAAAGAGGAAGTCGGTGCCGGAGTCGAGGGTGAAGCGGTGCATGAGGTCCTGCAGGTCAAGGAGGGGGAAGAGGTTAAGTCATTGTTAAGCATAAACGGAAAGAGTAAAGTGCTCGTAGTAGAGTGAAAGAGAGCGGAAGAAATCAAAAATAGAAGTAATGAGAGAAGGATAGATAACGGCGAAGAGAGACGGAGGAAGAGGATGGGAAGAGTATTGGGCAAGAAATACGGGAAGGAACATACACACCTGGAAATCAACTGCCTCACCTACACGCATACGGTCCCGGATGCGTTGCACGACCGTAGCAGCGTGCCGGTCAAATAGCTCAAAGGCACGGACACGGTCGCGCGAGAAAAAAGGACGCGTCATGGAGCGGTGAAATCTATAGAGATGGAGTTAGAACCTTATTCAATGGTATAGGATCGAGATGATGGGCTCACTTCCACATATCGCCTGTAAAACATATGGCATCCAAATAAATATTGCGGTTGGAAGATGGGAAAAAGAGAACGTACCGTCCGAGTTGAACACCCCATTCCCGAGCACGGAGCCCATTGCGTAGCGGAACCTGTCGCCTAGAAGAAGAAGATTGTTAGCTAAGGTCAGTGGATTGTGGGTAGAACGAGAACAAGAAGAGAAGGCTAGAAATTAGCAGGAAGAGATAGTATTTGTCAAGGGAGAAATATGACGCGTCGAGGGTAGGACAACCACGTCACTAAGCATGTAGGCAGTTGGGACGGGATATTTATCCGGATTCGACCATGTAGTACATCCTACCCACACTTTACTCGAATAATTTCATCGGGGTTGACGGCAATGCGTCCTGTTTGCAGTAGTGATACAATGTGTCCACGCAAATAACAGCATGAATCACCCGTCCGAGGTCGCGACACGACGCGCGACGAACAGAGTAACGGCACTGTAAGGTCCGTCGACAGAAGCAAAACACAACGAAAGCTCACTCGCCCTTGATGTAATTATCCGTGTCGGTCAAGATAATCTTGATACACTCCGGCGACACCGTGAAGATAGTGTTCGACCATAAGAAACGAAGGTTGATAATAGGCCCATGCACCGCGATAAGATCTCTCAGCCCATCGCCTGGAATACAGAGAAACCCCAGCATCAACATATGTCCAAGTACCCGATCATTAAAGCCAGGCTCTCACCAGGATATCCTCCTTTCCAAGAAGCCATGAGCCACTTCAACAGGTCTGTGTTCCCAATCTTCACCCCTTCGGGGCGGGGTGCCATGCGCGCGCCCATGGCCTCCGCCTCCCTGCGGTCATGGCGCTCCTGGAGTACGACACCTGCCGCGACTCGTAGGGGCATGCTGAGGAGGGTAAGGAATGCGAGGAGCCATGCAGGAATTGGGAGTGCCAGATAGCGTGTACAGATAAGGAGGGTGGTGAAGAGCAGGGCGGGGCCTAGGAGGTGGTGGAAAAGAAAGGTCGTGCCAGGGGTGACGATATTCATGGTTCAAGTTGCCAGTCCGGTGACGGGGTGGAATTGTCTGTGGTTGAGTGGAATTTCTGACTTAGCAGCGACTAAGGCGCCCTGTATACTGCCACGGTGTCGGGCAAGCGTCGGCGCTAAGATGATTCCCTCAGACGGGGGTTTCAAGGCGAGCGCGGCCTTTGTTCGCGTGAGCTTAACCCTTGATAGGAACTCACTTGGTAGGACTGAGGATATCCAGCATAAACTTTGGATTTGATGCGGCCATATTTCTGAGCGCAGACAGTGAAATCGCCATAGCATACACAGTTTATCAGCTCGTGCGACGTGCTCTAGCGGCCAGAGACTGTAGTGTTTGGAAGTTGGGCGGCCCGAGCTCCACCATCAGATTATTTGTACACGTTTACCAGCACCAGTTATTCCCGACATGAGGTTACTGTACATAGGAGTCCCAGCCTCGCTTCACCAGTTCTATCTAATTCCTCAAAATTTTACGAGCTAGAATCGAAACAAAGATATATCTCTATGACCGGTTCTTGCGAGCTTTCTGCTCGTCGAAATTTGCTTCATGCCCAGCTTCAGCGTTGGATCGCACGATAGGCGATTTCTTCCGTATGCCTAAATCTCTTTTCGCTGTTCGTGGACTAAATCACATTCCCTAAGACTACCTATAGAAATTAAGTAGTAAAATAATTGGTCTCAAGGCTTATGTAGCGGTCATCGGTATATACCGGTCTTCACGCTCGCTTCACTTCGTTAATGGAAAATGAAATTTACGTCGGCTCAAACTTCTACCTATGCTCCAAAATTTTGTAAGCATTTTACGTATTTATATGCAACATGCGATGCTGATTGATTGTCTTCTCTGCAGTCTTTCGTATTCGAAGAGACAGGCGTCATAAGAGCTTTCACCAAATTCGGAGTATAGAACCTTAGGCTTGTCATGAATCTCGGCGTAGAGGATGTTGCTAAAATTGCATACAAGTACATCTACGGACGGCGAGGCCTCTAATACACCCATAGGAAATACAATAGCTATCCTTATAGGCCTTACAGAGGTGGATTGTACACCTCACACAACATAGATATCGAAGTTGTCCATGGCTTAGTTGTTTTTTTACGAAGACATGACTATAAATCGAGGGTCTTGTGACTCGACCAATGAATAGGAGATTCTCCACTGTGGACTTCCTCATAATATAATTACCTCCAAGCTGCTTCCGTCGGACGCTCCTTGGGCATCATTATTGTAGACTTCGAAGCAAGAGCATAAATAGTTTATCTAGAATAATAGCGGATTCAAATTTTAGGGGCAGAGCAGATAACGAAAGGCACTACCATAGCTCATGGCTTAGTATGTTAATCTTTGACTCGTACAGTAAATGCTCGAGCGCGGTGCACAACAAGTTGATTGGGCGGCCCGCCGCTTATCCGGCATCAGATTGGGTTTGTGGGTGTTTACCGGCCTGCGATTGGCCCAACCCCAACCCGTTCACCACCGTGTACGTCGACGGCGACAGCGATGGTACTAGCATGAGCTCCCATGACGCCCGCTCCTCCCCCTGCCCGACATTGAAAAGCGCGCGATGCTCCTCCGGCCCCTCCGACATGCCCGCCCCTTCGCCGCCCTCGCCCTCGCGTTCGCCCCGCAGGCCGCCTCCATCGCCAATTCCGGTCCTCCCCCCCTTCCTCCTCCGCCGACTGAAAAGCAGCAGCCCCAGCCGCTGCTTCATCGTACGCGTATGATAAAGCGACCTACTACTGCCGCGCGGAGGCGGGACGATGAGACGACGCGCATCTCCAAAACCGCGCATGCTCTGCTTTGCTCGTCATTTGTGACGCGTGAGGATGGGTATATCTCTGTAAACGATTTGGTACGTCCATCGTATAATTCTTTCTAAACTCCTTCCGATTGTGACCCCATCTTCTACAGCTGCAGCACCCCTCCCTGCGAGGCGTCGACTTCTTCATGCTCGAGCGCATCGCGCGCACCGACCAAAAGCGGCGGTACCACCTCATCTTCCGCTCGCACCCGGGCAACAAATCCATTCTCCTCTCTTGCGCAGAGACGTGGTGGATCCGCGCTGTGAGGGGTGAACACGATCTCCAGGTATGCTCTCCCTCCCTTCCAGTGCAAATTTTCGCGTGTTGATCCTGGAGTGTAGGCCGTCCCAATGCGCCGCGTAGTCAGCGCATCCCAGCTGAGAGATCCTTTGGTGCATTCTGTGACTGAGGAGGAGTGGAATACAACGATATGTTCGTTCTTCCCCATGCTAACTTGCATTTTATCCCTGACCCTCCTTCAGCTAAAACTGGCATTCCGCACTCTCCGAAGGGATACATTCGTTTCACGCAGGGTTTACCATCTATAGACATCGATGCTCGTGCGTGTTCCCCTTGTCTGTAACACAAACCCAATCCTGACTCTTCACATAGTGCCTACACCCACCCGCACCCATCCCACCCTCCACACCCAAATCTACATCACCCCCTCCCCCGAGGCCCTCCGCGCTCGAGGCACCCCGCTGTACCTCACTCCCTCCATCGTCTCGTTCTCTACTCCCCTCCCTCTCCCCCAGCGGCGGTACGACGTTCTTGCACTCCCGCCTCCCCTCTCGCCCATGTTGCCCCTGCCCATCCCCCCTTCTGACTTCGCGTCAGCCCGCAGGATAACGGTTATGGTAAGGGAGATATCGGTGGAGGATATAGTCGTCCCGCGTTCGCGGGATATACCTCCTCATTCCGTGGCCCCCGCTTCTTCTGTATCGCCTTACTCTTCCCCTTCCACACTTCCCCGTGCCCAGAGCCAGCACACCTCTCTCCTCGCCCGCCGGCTCAAAAATCGCCTAAAAGCCGACCAGGTGCGTCTCAAGACGCGCGCAGACCGTAGGAGGGAACAGGAGCAGAGGACAAGGGAGATGGAGGAGATGGTGATGCAGGCTTTTGCGCCTGTCGCTCAGAAGGAGGGGAAAGGGGGGAAAGGGAAGAGAGAAGTGGGAGGGAAGGAGGAGAATGCCGGGATGGGGGAAGAGAAGAAGCGCGAGGGGAAAGAGAGGGAGGGGAAGGGGAAGAAAACGGAGGGCGAGGGCGCCGAACCCTGAGCATTTTGTGATGCTCTATGGAAGCCTGCATGCACGAATGCGCACGCATGAGGGAAGTCTCCCGCGTATGCGCTTCTGATTCAGGATGCGGAGGACACGAAGGCACCCGATATTCCTATGGCCTCGTTTTGCCTCTGCGGTGCGATCTCGGGCGTGCGACGTGCTGTTGCCTGGACGCGGTCATTCTTCATGCATGTAGTTGTTCTCCGTACGTGTGGCGGGTACCAGCTATGGTCGAAGTGCTATGGTCGACATGCACCTACTCCGCCCGACATTTGACCCCATGCATCAGCTATGGTCGACGTGTACCATTCCAACGATGGTGGACCAGCACCCACTCCAACGATGGTCGACGAATACCAGCTATGGCCGATGCGCGCCACCCACTGTCGACGAACACCCGCTTTTATCGGCGTGCGCGAATCCGATGAGCATCATCTACGGACCAATTACGTCGGCCGTGTACCCATCAACGCCATCGCCATAGCTATCCAATGCTCCAAAGCACGCTTGCTAATCCTCCGCTGGCCCCTAGAATTCCCGGTGCAATAGAATGGCCCTAACAAGTGGTACACGCGCTGCACCTCAGCCGTTTTAGTAGACAGGACTTCCGCTTTCTCGGTCTCCGTTCAACGGATAGACTTAGGGCCAAGGCACTCCAGTGGATGGCTGTACAGAGCACACACACTCAGGTCGGCGTGCGCGCTAGCCACCTATGATTGATGCCGCACCCGACGTAGTCTTCGTGCCTACTCAAGTCTTCCACATCCCATCCCCAATATAACGCTAGATGGGCCACACTGTTTCTACAGCTTAGTGCCTTCCCAGCAAGTAGAACGTTCGGTCCCGGTGGACGTGAGCCCTCAGCGTCCGATAGAACGCTATATGGGCCTTTTTGACCCCCATTAGAGCGGGCAGAATTCTCCCTCCCCACCAAGGCGTCTCCAAGCGCTTGTAGATATACACGATCGAGAATAAAGTAAAAAGTATGTAAAAATCTCGTAAGAGATATTATATAATTAATTAACTAATTAATCAGAGGATTTTGGATGCGGTAATCGCATGTGATCAATTACTTCGCGAAATTTATGTTGGAAATGTTGCGAGCTTGCCATGTATCCCGGAACGGAAGTAGGAAAGCTATGGCGCTGCACATTGCCCATCTTAATTCGTATATTTGCTTGGTATTTGTACTCAACATTTGCTTCATTGGTTTGCTTATATGTATATGACGTAGTTTACAGTTTGTATGCTCATTCGTTTATCACCCTTATAACTTTTGTCCCTGCTGGGACGTTATTTTAACAACTTATGTTCGCACTTTCTATATCGTGCTTCTGTTGTCTGCAATATGAATCCATTCACAAAGATACTAAATCATCATCATGTTAGTAAGTCGATCTCTCAATCTGTGGCCACTAGCAGGAATTACAACAAATTTCCATTGGTTGTCGAACGGTCCAGTACGGTGTACGGGAACCGCAAGGCTCCAACAAATTTCCAGCATCAGGTCAGACTGATGGCGGCTACAGATCAGGTACGTGATGGCGCAAGTCGGAGCTTGCCGATGGCTCCTGCGTCTGCAGTTCAAGGACGTCTGCTTAATGAGATGAATCGATGAGGCCATTATTATGTATTTTATAAATGATACTGTCTGAGAATTGTTGGAAATACGAGCTCGACGCCCGCACTAGCAGAAATCTGATTGACATCAGACCATTACAGTTAGTATTAGTATGTGAACGGACACATTATATTTCATTAGTATTCTGTATTCTGTATACAATGGCTACGTATTTTACATATAAGCTTGCATATTTTACTTGTGCATCTTTACTTGTTTGTCACCTAAATAGCAGATTTTGCCATTTCATCAGTGTTATTTCAACAAGAATCTGAGAGAGAAAAAAACGATGCAGCATGTTGCTGACCTAACGCTGTAGCTAGGCCTTCCCAAACCGTAAATACAATAAGCACTTGAGATGGGCACTTCTGTTCAAGGAGATTGTTTTAGGTCTTCAATTACACACAAATTAAGAAATTATTAGGACCAGCCCATATTTTTTTAAATTGATATATCTAGAACCTCACAAGGAGGTTATTTTGGATGTAGGAACTGCTCTACAGGCACTACTAAGTAGGGCTGTCCTGTCTAGACTAAAAGTGCTAATTAATCTGACCCATCTGCTTTGATGTCAATCACTTCATTGGAGGAATAAGACTCAGTTCCGGGGCCCTCAGTATCCTTTTCATCATCAAATGACTTATTGGAGGCATTGCCTCTGCTACTTTCAATATCTACAAACAGAAATGAGATATCCATTATATGGCTATATTAGATCCATGCTGTACTCACCTTTGTCAACATTTTTGAAGAGAGCAGGGATCATTTCTTCTGCACTTGCCAATTTGAATTTAAAACAGATCTTGTTGCAACAATGCTGTGTGCAAAATTCTTTCATGCCTTCAATTCCATTGTCTCCAAGACCAGTAGCTTGAAATTTGCTAAGGGTGAATATCAGGATGTGCTTAAGTATGGTAAACTGTGACATACCTATGTGCCATGGTATCAAAGAGAGTAATAGTATTTGCCCCTCAAATACCATTAATAAATAATGGCATTTCAATGCCTAATATACAGTAGGAAAAATCACTTGCAGAGTAGGTGCAAAAAAGACACACCTTGAATATCAACGGGTACATAGCTCATTAAAGATTCTGCCAGCACAAAATGTGCAAAGGTATCACAAGTCATCCCAGCAAAATCTGAGTGAGCACCAGCCTTGTTACTGCCCAAGAATTTTCGCATTTTTTGATAGTCAAGGAGAGGATCAACAATCCAAGCTAGACCTTCGGACAGCCCATTTACAACCTGAAGCAGAAATGCATCTGCTATGTTTATGCCTTGAAATGATGAATTAATAAACAAAG
>JASFDE010000135.1:0-39929 GCA_036937135.1 Nidula niveotomentosa | reverse complement strand
CAAAATCTCTCAATTTTGCCCTGAAATTCCGCGGAAATTCCGTGGAAATTCCACGGAATCCACGGATTCCTGCAGGATTCCTGCAGGAATACAGGGGGGAGTGTAAAGACCTCGACACAGTTCACCACATTCTGTTTCAGGAATTTCCAGAGGTGGCAACAAAGCAGTTCCCCAGTCACAAAAAAGTTGCCAAAGTCAATCATCAGCAACTCTCTGCACTGGGCCCTTTCCACAAAGTTTCTGGGGATGGCCATGAAAAAATTAGTGCTCAGGCCCTGCAGATGGGAGGAATTGGTCTCTCATTTTATGGCTACCAGGCAAATGGTCAGGAAAACTTGTGACACTTGATGTCATTCCAGATTCACATTCACTAGGTGCAATTGTACATGTCTACCTTGATCTACTTGAAAAGCTTGGAGGTGTGTCTAAGTGCCATTTATACAAGTACTAACTGTGGACTTATATTTTGTCTAATAGGCACACCACTCCAACTAAATCTTGACAAAGGAACAGAAATAGGGTGGCAAGTAGCAATGCAACTTGTTCTATGGTATGAAATTTCTAGAATGGTTAGAAGCTTGCTGATTTCCAACATATTAGTGAGATGTGTGCACTGGGGATTGATCCTGCTGTTTACAAAGGCATTGCATTGCTCAAAAGTATCCATAACATCATCATCAAGGCATTATGGCACTAGCTGCAGCACCAAACTGGCCTCTACCTTTGTGAAATTATTCTCCAGGGAAAAATCAAGCACCTAATTGATGTAGAGGTGGAATATCATCAGTAAGTATTGCTTCCAATCATTTATTTGCCATGTTAACTTGAAATTACAGTCATATATTCTACTGGATATTTGTTCCACTTGTCTAGGCCAAACTTGACAAATTTCACACTTACTAGAATCAGTGTGAGGTTTGTGTACAATATGATAAGTACATGCCCTCTGGTCATGTGCCAGATGATGTGGCAGAGCATCCTGAGCTCTTTGGTGGAATTGATTGTCACATATTGAAAAGGTGATGGTGTCTGTAGTGCTGGAATCCTAAAACTAAGTTGCTATGATTCTACACCAAACTCCTCTGCCTTACTAAGTTTGTGGGGGCAAGTCTGAACAGGGGTGTAATTGAGAACTAACTCTATATACTCGATGGAAATATGAACTAATGTTTGGCAAACTTCTAGCTAGATGCAGTGGGTGGTATTCCTTTCCACTGACCCAGTTTCTGTGCTTGTTGAGATGGTCTTCCTGTCTCTAAGAACTACTTAAGCCAACTTATTCTAGTAACAGGTTGCACTACCTGTGATAATCTCAAAGTCAATCCCAAGGGTGGTCTTCCTTCCCTTGCAATGTACAATGAGCTCTCTAAATACTGTGTGGGATGGTCTTCCTTTCCCTGGTTATTGCCAGACAGTGGTCTTCCTTCTGTCCTTAGAATGCAGTTTCTGGGAGATTGTCTTCATTTCTCCAGATTTCACTCTTTATAAACTAGCTAAGTCTCAAGGAATGGTCTTCCTGTCCCTCAGACTGCTCAAATTACTCTGAAACAATCAGGACTGAGTCCTAGTAACTTAATCTTGTTGTTCTCTTGTTCTGTGAGTTCTCAAGGTATATAATAATTGATTGCTGCTCTCAGGAGTCTAGTGCTAGCTAGACTATCTAATTCAAAACTGAACAAGAGCCACTTGTATACTTGGCCTTAGCATTCACAGGAGCTGAGAGGCTTGTCACTGTGGATCACTGTGCACAAGAACAGGGGCAGAATCCCTGTTGCTCTTTTTCTGTCACAGATCCTCAAGCTCTTATCCTTTTCCTAGTTTCTTAATTTAGACTAGTTGATAATCCATATTTTGGTTCACTTCTGGCTCGGACATTGCTACTGCAGGTTGGCATTTTTAGCAGTATTCACATGCTGGCCTGTGTCTTCTCCAATGCAATCTCTTGTTAGTTCATGCTTTTCTCAGAACTCCAGACCAATCAGGGACACCCTAATACTCTCAGGTTTTGGGTTTGCTACCCAATGGGGCTTGGATTCTCTTCCTTCAACGGGTCCTATTATTCTAATTTTATCTCTTTACTATTACTCTACCTGCCCATTTACAGTTACTGTGGCAGTGTTCTTGCTTACTAGGTTTGCTCATGTTTCTCTAGATGCCTT
The DNA here is from genome assembly GCA_036937135.1 of Nidula niveotomentosa. Taxonomy (NCBI): domain Eukaryota; kingdom Fungi; phylum Basidiomycota; class Agaricomycetes; order Agaricales; family Nidulariaceae; genus Nidula; species Nidula niveotomentosa. The sequence continues at coordinate 37,770 of JASFDE010000135.1, read as the reverse complement.
ATGTGTACATGTTATTCTTTCTGTTTGTTACCAAACAAACAATGTAGCTTGTCTGGGCTTGGCTATACGGCCTGGTTGTAGGTGTTTCTTGAACCCAGCCTAGCTGTGTCGGCTCTGTCTGATTCTGGGATACCAGGCTCTATTTTTAGTGCTACAGCATTTCCCTTTTGGCTTTATGCTAGCTGGACTCACTGTCCAGTATACCTAGGTATTTTTCTGTTATTCCCCTGTGGGTGTTAGATTTCCTTTTTATCATAGATCTATTAGCAAAACCCATATAGGTCAGGACTTTGCAGGTCTAGAACCACCCCTGGTATATCATTCTGTATACTGACTGAGGTAGTTGATGATTTACACAGCTACTTGGAGGAAGTTAGTCCATGGGAGAAGTTTTGCAGTTTTTATCCTGGTGAACTTAATACTTTTGCCACAGAGGCATTTACCTTGTTAAGTAGCCCTTTAGTATTGCTCTCAAATGCCTGGCAAGTATTTACTAAGTTGTCCAAAGTTATGGAATATTGCTTGTAACAATACCAATGCATTTCAAAACTATATTTATGTTCTGACCTGTTGTAGTAGTGTATGTATGTATGTACAGTATAGTTCAAAGGGCTAAGGACTTTCTGACTTCACAAATATCAACAAATCCATGGTGTGTTTTTGTGCAACCACAAGATCAGTACACAGCTGTGTTTTGTGTGCATGTGTATGTGCTTGCATTTCAGTAAGCACTTCAAATACCAAACACATGCCTGGGAATTTCAGGGCTCATGTTATGGAGGTGAAATCAAAAATTTTCAACCAAATAGATCCTGCCTAATGTAGATGAGATGTGTTGGCAACCACAAGGATGTAGCCTTCAATTTTTACAGGCAGTTGTTACTGATCTCAATTGATTTAGCAGCTTTTGAGTGTGGTTGACTGCATGGCAAGAATAGTACAGGGGTTCTTGGTTCTTTGAAAGTACATTGCAAATCTGGCCTTCCTCTTCTCATATCTTGAGCTCATAACTTTTCTAGGTCACCTTGCTTCAATGTGTTCATCTTTATCATTGATGATGCCTAAGACTGGAACATTGCCCTCCCCCTGATCAATGAGAAATAAACATCACACACCAGCAGCCTGCCAGCATGGTCTTGTATGCACATGTCAAAGTCAGTTCCAGCACCTAAGACCACTGGGGATACCTTTCATCAACTCATGATTCCAGTTGGCCAGTTCATCAAGCATACATTACATGTGCTATAGATTACTAGAATGTGGTATCCAGTTCTGACATGCAGGTTGTTTTGATCTTGGTCAACTTGCATGTGCACAGCTTACTATCTGAGAGGAGGTGTTAGGGGATTGGATGACATCAGGTAACTGGCAGTTTTCTTATGCTCTCAACCTGCAAGTGTGGCAAAAGCAACTGCTGTGACAAGGGTGATGGCAGTGGGAGTTTCAACACACAAAAGGAGAAGAGGAACTTAGAGTGACCATGGTAACAATTCTAAATTCACTGGAGTCTAGCTATGAGTATGAAGATATATATATAAACATAACTAGGTCTGTATCCAAACAAGTACAAAGTTCAGTAAGTAGGAGAAGAAATTAGGAGAGTTTGATAATCATAAGAAACAGAGGAGAGCAACAGGATAGGGGGATCAGACATGGTAAGATGGAAGGGTGAAGAGAGGGAACAGTTTAATGATTGGGTAAATGGAATAAAGAGGGAATATGAAATGCAGAAGAACATATGAGACTTGGTGTGACCTTTGTGAGATTGATGGTAGCCAGAGTTATCTGGGCTGTTACCCCTGCCCTCCAGGGAGACCATATGGATCCCTTAAGCTGAAGGAGAGGCTGAGGTTGACATGATGGGGTCAACAGGAGTGTGTTTGAAGTTGACCTCATGCTTGGCATCTTCATTGTTCAATTCCATAACCATGGTTGAGTGAGTATGTTTCTTGGGTGCAGGAGCCTTCTGTTTGCAGCAATGAGTGATTGCCTCAGCATGTTTAAGATTCCCCTCAGCAGCATGCCATAGCATGTTCTGAACAATTTTCTGACACTTCAGGTTGCAGTCAACAGACAGGCTACCTTTGCAAAACAAGACTGGAACCTTCTGGCTCAATGAGGAAGATAGTCAGGTTGATGGGGTCACCGGATATGGAGAACTCCTGTGTGTGAGAGTTGTAACACACAAAACGCTGTGTGCCTGAAAAATGGTCATTGAAGACCTGTGCAAAGAAGTCCTGTCCAGCAGGGATAGATGCAACATTGCCCTGTTGAATATATACATCATTTTGTGCAATTTTAAGCACTTGGGCAGCAGTGAAAATGATATTAGGGCTGATATTGGAGGGATTGGCAACAAAGAACAGGTGGCATGAGGTATGTTTGATGTATGGATGTTTGACTGTTGTACAGGACTGTTTAACAGTGGAATGGGGGGCCATGTTGATTGAGAAACATGATGAAGGTGGATGCAAGAAAGGGCATTGGCAAATTGGCAAGGGAGGCTGATGAAGTAGGTTGGAAGATGGGTGATGAACAAAATGAACAAGGTGGAAGTGGGGGATGTGTACTAGCAGGAGAGGTCAAGAATTTAAATGAGATAGTGCCAGCATAGATCTGAGGATCATGTGCAGGTGGGAGACCATTTCCTTTGGGCAGATCAGAAATTTTATTGTTGCCCAGAAGCTTGAAGTAGGATGTGAGCACATTCAGGTGAGACACTTGATAATAGGGGAGCCATGTTGTGTCCCCAGATTTCCATTTGACCTCAAAGATCAAATTTTGCTTCAATCCAGCATGCAATAAGATTGAATCAACAGCCCATTCACCATCAGTATCACCAGTCATGTTGACTTGTGATTCTAGTTGCCCAGGGAAGAGTCTGTCATCATTTGGAATATGTACACATAACAGTGACACATGAAAGGCATTGTGGACTCCTCTATGCTTCAAGTCCACTAGGAGAGCTAGGCTGTAAGTTTCATTTCCAAAATTACTAGTGATCTCATAAGGACCAATGTAATTCAGTATTAATTTATGTGCAAGTCCTTTTGGGAATGTAATGTTCTTTGTTGATAGATAGACTAGATCTCCTTTTTTGAATGGGGAAGGATGTTGTTTCTGGTTTGCTTCTCTAGTTTGTTTAATGCAGGCAGCTAATATACTATCATGGGCTGATATGAGAGCAAGTTTCTTTTGCAATGCAAATGTGCAAATGGATGGGTACTGATCTTTGGCAGGTGAATCCCAGATCATTGTCCAAGGTAATCTCCCAGTGTTTAGGAAGAAGGGGGAATACCCTGTGCTTTCAGATCTTGCAAGGTTTATGGCAAATTCAATTGCTGGGAGCTTTGCAACCCAATCTCATTGGTTTGTATCAATACATTGGCAGAGCATCTGTGTCACTGTTCTGTTCACCCTTTCTGTTGAGCCATCTGTCTGAGGGTGGTAAGTGCTAGACATCTCAAGTTTGGTGCACACTAATTTATGTAGTTGCTTCCAGAATTTGCTGGTGAACAATACATTGCAATTGCTGATAATATTCTTAGGCAGCCCATGGAGCTTATATATGTGCTTGAACATTAGCTCTGCCAGCTGAATAGCATTGTAAGTAGTATGGCTGGGGATCAGATGAACCATCACAGTTAGCAGACAAATGACCACTGTGATGGAGTCAAAGACACCATCTCTGTTCTTAGATTCTGGTAAAGGGCCAACAAAATCCATGCCTATTGACTCCCAGGGTTGAGTAGGGACTGGCAAAGAATTCAATAATCTGTAAGGCTTTTGATTAGTTGGTTTGCTTTTCTGGCAAACAGAGCATGTCTTGCAGTAGGCTTTGGTATCTGATACCATGTCTTTCCACCAGACATGATCCCTTAAATAACTTAGTGTTATATTTGCTCCTAAATGAGCAAGGAGCAAGCATGCTTCAGAAATAATTAGTTCCCTGATACTTCAGCCATTAACAAAGATTTGAGGAATGCATAGGGCATAGTAGCCATTATTTTTGAGGTATATGATTCCATCAGAAACTTCAAAATTGCAGAAATCCAATGGTTTGTCAATTATCATCCAAAACATGGGGTTGCATTCATAGTTTCCCTTCAAGTGGGAAATCACATCAATGCCATCTTGGCTGTTGGATAATAGAGAAATGAGGGATGGGTCAGACAGATGAGCTTCTCATCTTAAAGTAGCTATTTGTTCTGTAGTAGTGTCAGAGACTAAGTCCATTGGTTGATCCATGTTTGGAGTTGAACATTGTGGGGTATTATCATCTGAGACCAACAGTGTGTCACTGTGTGAGTCAGCTGTTGGTTGGTTGGGCTCCTCCTTGGGGGCAAGATCTGAAGGAGGTGGTGGTGGTGGTGGTGGTGGTGGTGCAGTATGCTTGCCCTCCTTTCATTCTTGTGGGCCTTTGAGAACAAAACAACCTTTCACCCATTTGGCAAATTCACAGGCAGTTTCCAAACAATGTGGTGTTTTAATTGGCTTAGGGACTTGGGGGCTACATTGAACCACTACCTGGGCCTGCAATCCGGCTAGGAGTGGTGCTGTAGTTTCAGTGAGCTTGAGGTCATCATCATCAACAACACCAAAATAAGTGTATTTGCTGCTGGCACAAATAGTGCAAGGGTGGTCATTATAATACATGCAAGATAATGCATCTGCTACAACATTTTACATGCCAGGAACATACTTAACAGTGAAGTCAAAGGTGGAGATTTTTTCAAGCCAACATGCCTGTTGTCCAGATAAATTCTTTTGGTTGAGTAAATGTAATAGACCTTTATGGTCAGTTACCCAATAAAAGGGAGTCCCTTGTAATATATTGCAGTTGTGTAGCATGGTTTCTATGCCTGCAAAGGCCTCAATCCTATGGACCAGTGAAAAGGGATATCATCTGTAGTGTAGGAATCACAATACTAAATTTCTATGATTCTACACCAAAACTCTCTGCCTTATTAAGTTTGTGGGGGCAAGACTGACAAGGGATGTAATTGAGAACTAACTCTAAATACTTGATGGAAATATAAAATAATGTTTAGCTGACTTCTAGCTAGGTGCAGTGGGTGGTCTTCCTTTCCACTGACCCAGTTTCTGTGCTTGTTGAGATGGTCTTCTGTCTTTAAGAACTGCTCAAGCCAACTTATTTTAGTAGCAGGTTGTACTACCTGTGATAATTTCGAAGTTTTTCCCAAGGGTGGTCTTCCTTCCCTTGCAAAATACAACAAACTCTCTAAATACTCTGTGGGATGGTCTTCCTTTCCCTGGTTGTTGCAAGACAGTGGTCTTCCTTCTGTCCTTACAATGCAGTTTCTGGGAGATGGTCTTCCTTTCTCCAGATTTTGCACTTTCTAAATTAGCTAAATCTCAAGGAATGGTCTTCCTGTCCTTCAGACTTCTCAGATAACTCTGAAACCCTCAGGATTGAGTCCTTGTAACTTAATCTTGTCGTTCCCTATTCTGTGAACTCTCAAGATATGTAATAATCAATTGTCACTCTCAGGAGTCTAGTGCTAGCTAGACTATCTAATTCAAAACCAAACAAGGGCAACTCATATACTTGGACTTAGCATTCACAGGAGCTGAGATGCTTGTCACTGCGGATTGCTGCATGCAAGAACAGGGGCAGAATCCTTGTTGTTTTTTCTTTTACTGATCCTCAAAGTTTTTATCCCTTTCCTGGTTTCTTAATTTAGACCAGTCAGTAATCCATATTTTGGTTTGCTTCCAGCTTGGACATCACTACTGCTGGTTGATGTTTTTAGCAGTATTCACACATCAGTCAGTGTCATCTCTGATGCATTCCTGTATTAGTTCACACTTTTCTTGGAACCCCAGACAGGTCTGGGGCACCCTACTACTCTCAGATTTTGGATCTGTTAGCCAATCAGGGCCAGGGTCCTCTCTCCCTTTTGATAGGTTCTCTTATTCTATTTTTATTCCTTACTATTGTGCTGCCTGCTTGTTGACAGTTACTGTGATAGCATTCCTGCCTACTAGATTTGCCCATGTTTCCCCAGGCACACTATATGTATATGTTATTCCTGCTGCCTGTTGCCAAATAAACAGTGTTGCTGCCTGGGCTTGGCTATATGGCCTGGTTATAGGCATTTCTCAAGCCTGGCCTAGCTGCTTTGGCTCTGGCTGATTCTTGGATACTGAGCTCTATTTTTAGTGCTATGGTAATTCCCTTTTGGCTTTATGCTAGCTAGGCTCACTGTCCAGTATTGTCACAAACCAAATTATTCAAATAATCAAATATATAATACCATTCTGGTTCTACTTGGATGACTTGGAATTGTTTAGGTTTGTCTAGCGGGTGCATAACTAGTTCATCTCCAGGGTATGTTTGTGATTCATTTAGTAAATATTCTGACACAATGGACAGTACTTCACCCATATAAGCACAAGGAGTTCATAAAGGATAATATTCATACCAGTTAGTTTCATGTGGAGCAATTGGCTCATATTTTTGCTTGACCCCATGGATAAAGATAGATCCTAAGGTAGGCCTTCAAGAACTTTGACTTTGTTAGGGTTAGAAGCTGATCCTTCAAAATAGTCAGGTTGAATATTGAAATGCACAAGCCCAGGAGGTTTTCTGCTACTCAAATTCACAATGCTCATCATGGGGAAATTGCAGGATAAGTGTCCTGGTTCCTTACAACAGAAACATTATCCTGTAGCCAATAGTTCCATCCTTTCTTTTTCTGACATGGGAGGTGTAGGCTGCTGAGTTTTGCAATTGACTTTGCTATGTCATCCAAAATTATGGCCTTGTTGCCCAGTGTTCTGTGATGGGTAAATCAATTATTATTGTTAAATTGATGTGGTTGTAAATCATTACTATAATGTCTGTTCTGGTTGTTCAAATAGGAGGCCTGTCTCTCCTGGTGGTTTCTTGGCTTTGAAAAATGTCTGCTAGGAGTCTTGCTATAGGGATGGCCATTTCCTGGCTGGTTTGAGTTTCCTGAGCCTACAGTAGATGTGCCACCATTATTATGGGAGTTTTGTGAGCAGTAAGTATGATTATCAAGCACACTTTCCAAAACCTCAATGATTTTGGCACTGTTACAGACCTCATCTCATGTAGAGATCTCAGGAGTATAGCCATCATGCCAAAGGCCCTTTTGAATGATGGGCCAAAGGCCATTCCTTAATTTAATTACTATTTCATGTTTGTCAATGGTACCAATCATATTATAGAGCTCTTCAAGCTTGTGAACATAATCTGAAACATTCTTATCCTGCTGATAAAATCTTTCCAACTGTTTACAAATTTGCATCTGATAGTTAAGTGGAAAGCAGTAATTGAAAAGTTCCTTAAATAATTCCTGTAATGTCCACTCATCTATATTCATAGACACCTTTTGAGTATAAAAGTCATACACTTTACCTGTTAAGTAATATGACAGGATAAATACTTGTCTATGGGACTGGACTTTACCATCCTGGATATATGCAGTGCCCTTCCATACAAATCTATGATATGCACGTGTGTCTGCAGCTCCATCATACTCCTTCAGTCGAATTGGCTTAATTAATGTTTGTTGGGATGATTTGGACCGGGACTGTCTTTGGTAATGACAAGCATGCCTATGTCTATGACTACAGCCAGGTTGCCAAGATGATGGTGAACTGGACATAGAGGAGGGGCTAGACTCTGATCCAGAGGAAGGGTTCCCAATGATAAGTCATCCAGATTTTTAAAGTTATTTACAACATCTTGAAGTGCCTTGCTGAGATAAATTCAAGGGGCAACTTGAGTGATTGGCTGGCTTTCAGCAGTGTTGTTCTGGATCTGCATGGCTCATGCATTAGCTGGTCATCCTTGAACAACTTTGTTAATCATATGGCAGTGGGATTCCAACATAGGGGTGACTCCATGTCTTTGGTGTTGCTTCTTGCATGAAGTTTCAGTTTCTTCAAGTCTATTCAAATTTTTGGCTGCATGTGGGGGTGCCTCCTTCTTACAGGCCAAGTGTTGTTTCACAAATGCTTCTAGTGCAGTTCTTTGAGCATCCAAGTTGCCAGGCACACAAACAATACACTCTCAATAGTACAAAGTTGAGGCTGTCTAATCACTCAAAGAGAAGGGGAGAAGCAGAAAGGGGGAGTAAGAGTATGCTATATTGCTAGTGGAGAAAAGACCAGCTCAGGACTGATGTACTAGGTACAAATGTGCTACCTAAATACTAAACTACATGTGTACTACATGTGTAAATAATATCTGAGTATGTACTATATTTAAACAATCACCATGAATGCTGTGCATGTAACTAATAAAAGATCACTTACAAAATATGTATCCAATGTGTATCTAATATAACTAAATGAATGAAAGAGGGTTGGTTTCCTCATTGTAAGTAATGATGCAAACATGTGTTGTCCATGTATTGTTCTGAGATAAGATCTTCTTGTGATAAGATCTTATGATAAAATAATGGTAATCACAAAAATGAAAGGCAAATTCATGACACAAGTCCACATCAGACTCAATATTTCCCCAGTTTTCAGGATCAATTCCTTTGCCTTTATCTTTAGACAGGCCTTCTCTGCATGAGCTGGCCAACTAATCACAGGATACATGACTTTTACTGGTCATCTGGTGTCACTTTGCAATTTCTGCTTTCTGAGCAGATGTGAGTTGTTTCTCTGCTTCAGTTATTATGTGCTGCTGTTCCCTCATGAGGGGGTTCCTTTCTGGGGCATTCAATTCTTTATTTACTGGCTTATTCAAGACTGTTTGTTGTTTAGAGAGGTCTAAGCTGTGCACACATCTGCACTCAACTTTAATCCATGGCCTTATGTGCCCTGAATCATTCTCCAATGAGTCAGATATCCTTGATGACATATTATTATTATTATTATTGCCTCTATTGGCATTGCTCAGATGAGAAGGTTCACTATTCTCAGATATATCTCATCTGCTACTCACAGTGCCATTATTCTCATGGGCAGCATTCTCTTCTCCCAAAACATTGGGAGAAGGAGGTCTCAATACAACTATGTCCCTGTAAGAACAAGTTGTTTTGGAAAGGGGATTCATCACCCTAGGGTTTACAGTGACAGCTGCAGGCTGTAAAATGATAGTGTCAGGGCACAGTGCAGAATTCTGGGACTCACCTGGATGGGTAGCTACTCCATCCATAGTGTTAATCTGCAAACATGCACTGGCTGAACAGAGAGAATACATTCAAGTCAACATAGAGAAGAGTTCTTCAAATTAAATTTTGAATGTTGAAAAGATATGGGCAAGTAGATAAAATGAAACTGATATTTTTCTTGAAGAGGGTGATATAAGGCAGGGGTATGAGGACAGCTAGGAGATGGTTTATTCCAGGTGATCAGGCCAGAGGTTGCCAGTTGCAGAGCAGTCAGGTATGAGATAAAGTGGTTAGTTTTGCTTTTGAGGGTCAAAAAGATGTGGCAAAAGCAACTGCTGTGACAGAGGTGACAGTGGTGGGAGTTTTGACACACATGAGGAGAAGAGGAACTTAGAGTGACCATGGTAACGATTCTAAATTCACTGGAGTCTAGCTACAAGTAAGAAGATATATATATAAACATGACTAGGTCCATTGCCAAACAAGTACAAAGTTTGGTAAGTAGGAGATGCGATTGGGAGTTTGACAATCATAAAAAACAGGGGAGAGCAATGGGATAGGGGGATCAGACATGGTAAGATGGAAGGGTGAAGAGAGGGAACAGTTTAACAATTGGGTAAACGGAATAAAGAGGGAATATGAAATGCGGAAGAACATATGAGACTTGGTGTGACCTTTGTGACATTGATGGTAGCCGGAGTTATCCGGGCCGTTACAGCAAGCTTCCGCTCTTCTGTAGTTAACCGTTGTATTGAAGCTTAGATGCCTATTTTCGCCGCCTTGGACCTCGCTTCTCATGTCAATAACGCCGTCCTCGACCAGCTGGATAGGGCCCGGCCACTGGGGATGAAGGGGGGACGATTTTGAGGTGGAAGGTCATATTTTCGCCTGGGATCGTTGAAAGTGAGTTCCCATCGCCAAATCATCGTGCTATTTCTCGGCATGTATTCCCCGAGGGCTGCTTTGCTTGAGCAGACCTCGAGAATAGATGGGATGTGAGAGACGAACTCATCTCTTGTACCATTATGTGGGCAAGTATTTATTAACACTCCTTCCTGTACGTTCTTGTCTCCTACATACATTCTCGGAAATTTACCCTTGGACACCTATGGCTTTCAGGCCCCTCGATGAAGTCATGCTGTATACGGTTCGGGCGCAGTTGGCAGCTACGACGAACTAAGCTTGGACCCCGAGTTATACAGGACCCGTGCCCGACTGAATCGGTAAGTGACGATTGATCGGCGATTATATCCACATGAGTAATCTGGAAGCAGGCCTGATTTCGGTCGTAGTACGTATTTGCCGACAAAAAAAGGTATGTCCATTGTTATAGAGTACTGTAATAAGTTAAATAGCTCGAGTGCGGGAAAATTGGAATCCAGATAATCCAGCCTGCTCGGAACTGATACCCGTAACGTAAGGTGGGTATTAAACTCTGAACAGTTTCGGTAATATTTTCACAGCAAGCCATCCTTTACATTTCTAGGTGTCCTGCCCAGTCTTTAGAACGACTTTCAATGGCTGCGGTAATATCTGTATTCATGGTTGTAAGTTGAACCTTGAATTTGGTCAATAAAAAAAAGGTCAATATCATGCAAAACTTTACCTTCGAGTTCTTGCCACTAACTGAAATGTGCGATTCGGCCCTACCTGAGCGGAATTGAGCCGGTCCTGTCACCGTAGTCAAATTAACTGATTCAAGATAATGATCTGATCTGAATTTCTGGCGATTGTTGAGGCTACGATACTGTAAGTCGCGTAATACACAGTTTCGTCGATTGTCACTCACCTGACGAGAACGGAGTTCGCATACATCCCTCCTGCTAGGAATTGAAAAGCCTAATGTGAATTAAGTGTCATTGCAAGTATTACGAACGATAATCTGATGATTTACCACAAAAATAAAACTATTCGGCCGAGCCATAAACTACATCGATCCAATAAATTCTCAGACTTTCGTGGAATTCGGATTGTGGTATGACGCACGGTAATAAAAGATAAAGTCCCCATAGCGCTGTATTGCTAGAGTTAGTAGTGTGCAGGTACCTCTTGATAAGTTACTAACCTCGTTGTCATGGCAGTGGCACCTGTGTATTGGATAATGCTAGAGATGATGGAATCCGTCCTAAGAGGAGGAAAGTTAATAATACGTATTAAAAGTGTGGAAGGAAGGAACTACTTTTTAACAGTACCACTCCGGCTACTTCTTAAGCGCAAGTATAGAAGTATGGTTATACCACCGTCAACTGTTGCTCATAAAATAAATCTTCAGAAATTTAAACCATGATACCAATAGGTTACCGAAAACTCTAAGAGAAGCCAGAGCAATAACAACGCCCAATAAATTATCCTTGAACGCGGCGAAAGTCGGAATTTTTATGAGTGAGCCAGCAAGGGTAAGATCCAAGCTCAAGCATGTTAGACCTCCCATGCCCAACACGGTCAAAAGCGCTATGAATAGCGGTTGTCTTTTGCTCAAGACGAGTGTACTAATAAATAAAATAAATATTCATCTGTATTCTGGACATGACAAGTAGGTTTACCGGTAGAGGAAGAACATTTGGCATATAATTGCGGACCCTCCAGTGAGGCCAAACGAAGTGCTAAGGCTCCATACACAACGTGGAAGGGCTGAAGGGTCTCCCCAAGAAGTCACGAGATAGAAGTAGCCAGCATGGGATATTAAAATGGTATGGACAAAATCTAAAAGCCTGGCATTAACTGAATAAGGAACAAGTTCAGAAGGAGTAGCAATATTATTGTTACCATATGATTGTAACCTGTTCAGCGATCGCATATGTAAATTATACCATTGGGTTGTAAATAAACTCACCACAAACTTGAGCCTCAGTGGATCCTGGGTAAAAGTTTCGAAATACGTATATACCTGGACACATAGAACGCCATGCATCCTAGAATTAGCTCGAATCATGAGAGTATGTCCGGGAAAAATGAGCTTGATGTACTGACAAGGCCGTCAGGATCACTGATTACATATTAGATCTGATATATGCGAATAAGCAAGGCAGCGTACATCCTATGAAGTATGCACCATAGGTCGAATCCAAGGAAGGAAGAGGAGCAGCGGTCGACATGCTGGGAGGAGGATGCAAGGATGATCTTTCGATAACCTTCTTCTTAACATGTCAAGCCCTTCATGTTATTTTGCAGGGGACAGCCCTTGCATTGATCAGGTGTTGACAACAGCCATATGCATGCATTGGGTGGATCATGATCTTTCAGTGTTGGAGCTAGCCTATAGCTAATTTAAGATCGATAGAACTAGCTGGTATATCCAACTCTATCGGTAATGTGTTTTGAGTTTTCTCACTATTGATCCAAATCATTTGGTGCGTGTACTATGCAAGTCTAGTTCGGGGCATAACTCTGCGTGAGAAAGAATGTGTGGAGCTTCTGAGAGGGGATCCGGGTAAGTTTCCAGTTCATTGAAGATTGCTAGATCCATTTGGATCTTGCAGCACTCAGGATCTTTGTTTCAGTTCACTTTGGAGTAGAGGCAAATAATAGCAGAGGAAGAGAACGCTGCGAAGGCGAAACTCTTGATCAGAAATCAAGATCGGAACTCAACCATCAGCTCATCCGTTTCCCGCAGCATCGACGGGTTACCAGTTCAATTCTGTTATTTTTTAGATTCGTCAATTATCATTCAGACTGTCCTTTAGAAGCGCGATTGTGGACCTTTGCAAAATGAGACTTTACCTTGTCGACTATATTAATTTCTAAGTTGAACTGGGACTGAAATACTGCAGAGATAGGGCATTTATCTCTATTCTTTATCCGGACAATCCCGCGTGAACTTGTATACCGGTGAGCTTTTATGGGACTCGATGCTATCACTGTCTATAGCTGGACAGGCTAATAGTTAACATTCTTAGTTACGTAACGTCAACCTTCAGACGCTCAAATGCTGGTACAAATGCTGTGCAGAAACTCGGGGATATGACTTCACTCAGCCTTTCTGTCGAAGAACTCAGCCATATGCGCATATCCATTAGAGTCAAGGATGCATCCGATGGGTTCTCTTTTGACTTCGAGACTTGGAACAGCATAAACAAGCACATGGCCGGTAAGGCTTGCTATTTCGTAAATCACAGAGTATTAAGCGGTGCCGGTGCAGATAAAATCAGTGACAATGGGCGATGTTATTCACCATATGTGGTGAAATTTGAGACGCACGAGGATGCCCACGGATATATCCTGCAAGTGTCCTCAATCATGGACCATGCTTCGTGGTGCAGTGCACACTATAAATGCGATGACTTGCCCGACGGATCCTTAATTACACGTATGTCTTTTATTCTGTCACCTCGAACATAAACTTCAATGAATACGCACGCTTCTAGGGCGAAGAACAACAGATAATCCCGCCATTTTCGGCGACTACTCGTCCTTTCCTTCTCCAGCAACTGACATTTCATTAGGTATATCCGTCTCATTTTTATGATTTCCCTTCAACTCGTGGTTGAAATTGCAGATACCAGCATTTGGATATCTCCCCAATTTAATGATAATCCTTTTGAAAAGTAGCCAATCAGTATTTCCGCGCCTCTGTACAACTAGGAATCAGCTGATTCTGCAACTGCTCAAGCAAAGCAGCTGGATCGTTCTCTTCAACCTCAATCTCCATCGACTACAGAACAGACATATGAGTTATCAAACCTATTTGATTTCCATATCCGCACCACAACGACACTTGAGTCTCCAACAACACCTTCAATTCTACAAACAGAGCAGCAACGAAATTCGCAGATTAATTTGCCTGTTTTTATTCACTTCCCTACACCTCCGTCTTGCAGTAACTCTCCCCTCTCCGGCATTGACGGCGGAAACACTACATCTGGCAGCAGGGATAGTAACCGCTCCTTCAATTGCCCTAATTGTTTGCGTCGCTTTACGCGTGAACATATGCTCAAGGCTCACATACGCGCGCACAAAACCAAGACTATCAAATCGTTCCCTTGCACGACGTCATCCTCTTGTATTGAACACTTTACAAGACAGCACGATCGGCTGCGCCACGAAGTGACAAAACACGGTCGTATCTGTGAATGGCTATGTGACGAGTGTGGAAAGTTTTTTTCTTCGCAGAAAACTTCATCAAGCCATATCTGTGCGGCCGGAAGTTCTCTGCGCTGGAGATCATAAGCTGGATTTATTGTTATGCTTGAAATAAAATTTTATAATAGAATACCTCTTCGTCATGTTTTAATGTCAATAGACTTGGAAATACTACATTCGGTTATGCCGCTTTTTGAAGGCATGAAAGTCACTAATGATACCCAAGCCAAATTGCAGTCCTAGAAATATGTTAGGAGTTCTATGTATGTCCTGTGAAATACCGCCAATGGAGTAACAAAGAAGCCAGGTAGCGTGGAAGGTAACTCAAACGTACGTACGCAATTCATGCGCTCAGAATATAAGGAGGTAGATTGTATCGAGCATCTGTCACAATCTTGTGTATACGATTGTATCGATCTGCTAACGCGTGTCTCATTGATGTCTTTATACATAGCCTTTGTGCTGCAACAAAATAACGGCATTCAACAACTTTGCCTTTCAGTATACTATGTATACTCCTGTCAGCGATTCTATCTGTGTGGATGACAGTAAGCCTGTAGGCATGGTCCTTTACGCACCAGTAAACGGTGACGGTCGGTGACCGGCGACCATCAACGCCGGATTTCTCTGAGCCAGACGAAATTCTTGAGACAGGACAAGCCAATGCTGGATAACGCGGTGAATCCTGCATATTCTTACTTCCAACTAACGGACGATGAACTAATTTGATGAGCAGGGCGTGGTTCGGATTTATGACGTTTTTAAATAAATAACGAAATATAAATATAAATATAAAATTGCATCTCTGTAGGCTGACATTCTGTCTAGAAAAATGTGATAAACGAAGGAAGTAATGGGTACATACATTGCACAGCTTAAGACATCTAAGAAGACTCAATTTATGAAATGATATTTATCGCAATCACAGCTTATGACCACCCGGCCATAGCTTCCCGAAAACATTGCTTGGATCATAGGAACTTTTGACTTGCGTAAGTTTCTGCAGATTGGCATTTCCAACATTCTTATACACCGATTGGTTGCCGCCGGCGTAGTTGAGATAGAGGAATTCTAGTGGTGTGAACAGTCAACGCCACGAAGCAATTGAATATGATTGATATGATACTAACGGTTAAGCAGGTTACGCTTTCGCCCTAAAGCTTCGGCCGATGCCAGAAATTGATCAGATGCATTTTTAATCTTCTCATCTATCGAGGAGTCGGACCACTTCACTTCCTGGAGTATTACTTAAAAGGTGAATTGAGCACTTCGATATGAAGAGATTAAGATATCTCACTTACAGAAAAGATTGTCACCGCCATCTACAAGCCCGGCTGGATTATTACCGGCGATAGTAGCGTCAATCATCAGTCTATTGATGGGCTGGATATTTATGCTCCACAGTGTTCCATTGACAGACACCAAGTCCGCGAAGAGGGTTTTTCCTATATGATAAATGTCTAAAATGCTCTGGCTATCCGCAGTGAACGTCAGCGTCCACCAAAGAGTGCGGAATCCAGGTAATTCGCCAGCGGCAAGTTCGCTGGTTATTGTTGTAAGATTAGACACTGCAAGCGAATTGCTCGTTGCCGAAGGTATGAATTGCTTCAAGTCGGAGAACAAAGGGGGAAAGCTGACGGGTTTCAGATACGCATTAGAGACCCTTGACCAGTGCAATTTGGTTAACTAGTCCCGGACATGGCTTATTTACACTTACAACGCAAAATATTGCGATGAGGCAGAATTAAAGCCCAGGGTTACGGCAGAAAGACCTTCTGGATCTTGCTGTGGCAAAATTAGTATTGTCTAAGAGGGATGCGGTGGATGATATTCTACTTACAGCAAGTTTCTGATTGAATCGTTCCAGATATTGAAGCAAAGCAGATGCTTGATCTTCTGCAAAAGCAAGAGAGCCTCCCCACATTCCATTGAGAGGGACTATGCGCAGGGTGAATTTCGTGACAATTCCGAAATTGGTTGACCCTGTTTGAAACTTCGATTAATGCACTGAAGTATATCGGAACTTGTGACTTGCCTAATTTGAGCGCCCAGTGTAACGAAGGATTCTGAGTCTCCGACGCCGTGACCACGTTCCCATTGGAAAGCACGACCTCTTTTCAAATGGGTCATCGTTAATGATGTTGTAGATAAATTTTAATAAATATACTACCGTATTCTGCTATATAATTGCTAGCAAGTCCAAGCTTTGGGCTGAAAAAGCTTATACCACCTAGTATACCAGTTAATAAGATGCTTACCTAAACGTATGTCCGCGACTAGGAGTGCCCCTTACCTCCGACAAGGAAACCTCCTACGCCCACAGGCGCGGCCCGGCCTCCCAACACCGTCAGGTTGTATTGTGACAGATAGTTGTATACTTGAATCTGCCATCAACAGTTCAGACATGACTTGATTACTCAGAACCGGAAGGGATAATTACCCATCTTAAACCGGGACTTAATGCGACAGTCTTGCGATCTTGAGACAATGTTATGGAATTCATACTCTCCAGATCAAGCGTAAGCCCTGTTGAATTGATATTAGAAGCTCCAACAAAATTCATGTGACCGCCGGAGCGCACGGCAAACGGGCAGTTACCCCCGTTCACGATGGCTACGACTTGCGAAACATCATGTGCAGTAGACGGAGACACACGACATGCTGGCATTGTGGTCATTTGTTCAATCGAGTAATATGTCGACTGTTCCTGTACGTAGTTCGCACTTCCAGGAAGGAAAACCTTCCCTGGCAGGAGTTTGCTTAAAGTAGTACACTAAGGTCATATCATTAATGCAAAGCTGATTATCACACAAATATGAATAACATACACAGTTTTGAATCGAGAAAGATCCATTGGTTACATTAGCCTGAACTGACGAGGTCGCCAATATCAGCGACAGGAAAATGAGAGACAAACTTGGATGCATGTTAACATGAGGTATAACTCTTGCAAGCGTATTCAGCCTTTATATTTGTCATGTGCTGCGCCCGAGGTGTTGGAATATACGTCTACGTTAGAGATGAAACGCGAATGTACATAGTACACGAGAACCTGATTTCCCAATAGCTGTGAAGCACCTCCCAAACTGGTTTTCATGACTTCCCCATAATCTGCCACTGTCATAAGTTTCTTGTCGATACCTCCGTGACTGACAGGAATCTGTTGCAACGAGATGATGTGAACGCACGACGAGTGATGCGGAGCAAGAAATGCATGCCACAAACTGTCTTCTTACTTTCCCCGATGCCGTGTGTTATGCTCTCCAAAATTAAATTGCGCGCTAGATTGTGTCAAAGCCAAAC
This sequence comes from Nidula niveotomentosa, assembly GCA_036937135.1. NCBI lineage: Eukaryota > Fungi > Basidiomycota > Agaricomycetes > Agaricales > Nidulariaceae > Nidula > Nidula niveotomentosa. The sequence goes on along the minus strand of JASFDE010000135.1, from coordinate 20,272 downwards.
TCGTGAGAAACAAGCTAAAAGAGGAAAGAATCAACCTACACTATTTATCATTATGCGCGGCCATGCCAGTACAAAGCTAAAATAACCATCATGATGGTCGATGAACCAAGTAAAAATAATGTTCTCTTCACGGACTGTGGTTCGATGCCGAGTACATGGCATCAAGAATGCAAGAAGCTGCTTTCTGAAGAGGAAAGCTCTGAGAGATGTGACCGCAAAAGATCCAAGTACATACCCCTATCACTGTTGGAGTCATAAGCTTCTCGGAACTTTTTGATGAAGCAGATGGATGAGCTTACAGTTCCAAGTTTAAGATCAAAATGAATCGTGTCTACTGAGTAATGCTCACGAGAAGTTCGAAAAAGTCTTGTGCTAGCGTAGTGACATGTGGCAGATAACCTTGCTCCTCTTGCCTTCATCTAACATCATCACCGCCCACCTCCTATTAGAGTTCGCGGTTTCCACTTCATTACTGCATGATGTTCAATCAATGGGGTGCGAAGTTGTATGCTTACAATTGTTCCGTCGGATGGAATGTTTGGAATTCAACAGAAGGATGATGGAAGGAAGTTATCGACGAAGTTTAGTATCAAGACGCAGTGGTAGCGCTCAAGCGCTGAGGCTCCATACGACGAGCTCATGTAAGCTCTATTATGTGATTTTGTGCTGCGAGATAGTATATAGCGTATTCTCATCATCGAGACAACCCTCGCCAAAGTTCCACATCTACATTCCCCGAAACATACCTAGCAACTTGTCCATGGCTCCCGCGGTTTGGTTTAGTAAGTCATATTTTGGCGAACAGTGGCGAATTCCTCATCCCCGTTATATTTGCAGTCACTGGAGCTTCGTCTGGCATGGGTCGTACCATGACAGAGGTGGTGAGTATTGACGTGAGTTTACGCACTAACGAGAAGTGACAGAGAAATTTTCAGGCACTCTCTGAAGGAGATATTGTGATCGCTACTCTTCGTAAACCTGAAGTTCTATCTGGACTCGCTGAAAAGTACCCAAAGGATAAATTGCTTCTCGTTAAGCTTGATGTTACCAAACCAACAGAAATTGTTGCAGCATTTGAGAAAGCGAAAGACACTTTTGGTCGCATCGATGTTGTATTCAATAATGCCGGATACTCTCTCCTTGGTGAGATAGAGAGTACACCGGATCAGGATGCTCGAAATGTTTTTGAAACCAACTTCTGGGGAGCGATGAATGTGGCACGGGAATCCGTCAAGTTTTTCCGCGAAGTCAACAAGCCTATGGGCGGTCATTTGATCACCATCACTAGCATGGTCGCCATAGTCTCGGGCGCGGCTTTAGGATACTATACCGCTGCTAAACACGGTGGGTCGCTTCTTCATGTCATAACGTTGCATCTAGCTCTGACATCTATCATTATTAGCTATTGCAGGAGGTCTTGAAGCTATGTCAAAGGTAACCTTACTCCCTCAGTGTAGAACGGTCGTTAACATGCTTGGAATATAGGAACTCAACCCGAACTGGAATATTAAGGTTATCTATGTCTTTATTTCTACAATAGATACATATAGTAATTTTCTTCATAGATGACCATTGTCATGCCAGGAGGATTCGATACCCGTGGTGCTCAGCCCGATTCTCTTGTCCAGACTCCGCCACACCCAGCTTATGATTTCCCCAACTCAATGGTGAAATTTATTCGTGGGTATATCCCAAATGTTGACATTCCAGGAGACACAGAGAAAGGCACGTTGGGCTCATATTTCATTCCCAAATTTAACTATTAATGCTCTGCTGTTTAAAGCAATGAAAGTCATTTACCAGATTTCCAAAGCTTCCGATCCTCCAATTAGACTTCCGTTAGGAAAAGATGCTGTTGCATCTTTCCATCAATATGCGAAGACGTTGGAGGAAGACGCAACGCAGAATGAATCGCTCTCGGAAGATTTGCTGCGTGAGGGAAAGGAGCGTATGACTCACTTGGAAGACTAGTAGTAGTCGAATCTTTATCTCAGTGGTTTGAGTGCATTTTGAAAAATAAAGTATTGCGAAACAATCTAGCTACACTGTACACTCATGTGTTGGTTATGTAACAAATTTTAACACGTCTATGTGCCGCCCGCCAAGGCCCGTGCTTGTCCGTGTTTATCGGGACGATCTTCACGTGATGCTCCTTGAAATTTCTGGCAGTGGCACAAGCAGTGGAGAAGCGACGCTAAAGCGTGGATGGCGCACTCAGGCAACCAAGCAGAGTACTTCGAATGCAGCGCATATGCATACATACGCGAAGAAGAATACGAGAGGAACTAGGTATAATAACAGATCCCTATTTTTTCGCTCACTATCCTCCCGCGTCACGTAGGTACTCATAAAGAACTAGTTACCTGGACGTGCCCATTCACATGAGAAGACGCCAACATCGTCCAAAATATGAGAAGATCGTGCAGAATGTGTGGTCTGGACAGAGGGCAGACGTTGGAAATGCTCCAACAGGCGTAAAGAGCGTCCCGTACTTGTGATCACCGATTAGGAGCCGTCACAATCAGCTACAACCACAATACCAGCACCATGTTCACGAGATATGAGCCCGAATCTGAGACAGGTATAGCATTCGAATTTCTGCTATCGATTCTGAATCTAAATAAGGATAAAAGCGGTGAATTGGCATTGAGGCCATGGTGTTGAGACTAGACTGTGAAGTGTCTTTGAAAAGCTCCTCCGGGGTGCCGGGCATTAAAGTAAGAGAAATCGTCGAACATGAATGCTGGGCCGTTGATGAAGGGCTTCTGAACGCCGAATGCAAGCTACGGGGCTTTCAGGACGACCTATCAGAAGTTATGAGGAGGGATCCGGAGCACGGAGAAATAGCTACGGGTTGTCCAACACGAACATAGGGATATTAGGTCCACTCAGAGGCGTATTTAAGGTCTGGGTGTTGAGCTCGGGCACTGAGGCATGGAGGCCCGGGCCGAGAGGCTGGAATTGCGTCCAAGGTGTGCAAGAGGTGAAGCATTGACAGGCGAAGGACGGAAAGATGTTATAGGACACAAATGCACGGAGCCTCTGGGGGAGGAGTATGTACACGTCCTCGGCACAAAGAAAGTGGACGATCCCGCTGTGGTTTCACTGGATGTGAGCGAGGAACAACGCACGCAACAGGCGACAGCACATATTCATCGTACCATACGCCACTTTCCTTTACTTGTCGTTCCCGCGATCAAAGGTACATCCACACTCCGACATCCATTCCCACTACTTGCTGGCGAAAATGGAGCTCTATAACCGCATCCCCCAGCCCTGCGATGTCCGGAATCCGAGACTAGAACCCATCGGGTGCGAAAACACACCTCTGTAACCTGTCCGTTGTGAAGTTGCCCAGCACAGTCTCGCAATAGCGGTTGTTCCAATTCTGAGAGTCCAGGATTTCAGGGTGTGTGTTTGGTCGTTAAACGTTAAACAAGGCTTAGACGATGCGAGCAGGATGGGAAAATTTCATAAGTCGGAGGCAACGGTAAGCAGCGACGGGATTTGCCGGAAACCTGCTCGTTGGTATAACTCCGGACCGGCGCTGCCGGAGACTCATTCATACCGTTAAATCAAACCGTTGAGTCAAAAACTCGACCTGCATGTATATATCAGTCGGAAATACAGAAATTCAATCCATACGTCCAATACGGATACAAACAGTGGATACTACAGGAGATAAACATCAGGATACAGAGATGACTGCGTTGGTGGCATTTACTTTTACTTCGGCTTCGCATGATAGCTTTATAGCATATAAAGGGACGAACAAAATTCTCGTTTTCTTCCGGCTTCTCTTTAGCAGTATGATACGCTATTCATGCTTTCAAGTGTTATGTTCAGACGAAATACAGTTCAAATTTGAAAGTAGCAACAATATGGAAAAAAAAAGGCTACAGCTCGTTTTCTAATGTCAGTGCGTCTTCTTTGATCATCGCCGCTGCCTTCATTGATCAATGGTCATTAGTACACTGAGTAAACTTCATAATAACAACAGCAAACTTACCTTTTCCGCAATTGCATATATTGTAGCTTGCAAATGAGTAGTGGATACTAGCGGCATTATGGAACCATCCACTACCCTCAACCCTTTTACTCCATGCACAGATAGCCGCGGGGACACGACTCCGCCAAAGTTTTGCTTTTGCATCGCGCAAGAGCCGCTAATATGCCCGAATGTCGGAAGCATCAGGGTGCTCCTGATCAGTGCCTCGATTTCTTCATCGTTTTCCACCGTCGCCCCTGGAGATAATTCTGTAGCACCAAGCTCTTGCATAGCAGGTGAGAGCATAAATTTTCTTGCCACTCGAACTGCTTCAATCGCAATCTTGAGGTCGGTACTACCACTAAGTACACGGTAGTCAATGTCGGGCTGTGCGAAGGGATCTGACGTGCTAATCAGAACTGTACCCCGAGAGAGAGGCCTTTGCAGTGCTGCATCAAACTCTGCTCGACCTTCGTAGGTTATTTCTAACACAGTCGCGTCTAGGGAGCCAAAGTGATCCAAAAGAATTTCCCGTTGCTACGAATTCAAATAAGTAATATAGTCTAAAGCACTCCAGCGTACTCACAGCTTTGAATCCTTCTAAAACACGGCCGTCAGTCCCAGGAGGTAAATAAACGGCAGGGTCTTCTTCCCATGCATCCGCTATGATTTGCTGATATTTGCTTGTCATGTTTTGCAATGGTAGCATTGTTAACGCAACTCCTCGATTATTCGTGAAGAGGCCGTCACGCTGATTATAGTATAGCGCAACTTGTTGAGCAACAGACAATGGACAGTCCAACAGGGACGGATTCGGGAAGAGATCTTTCGTGACTAAACCTGGGTGTGAGCTCCATTTTACCTAACAAGCAGTGAAACCTGCTTACACATGAATACAAAGTGAAGAGCGGGATGATCCTGCAGATTCTGTCCCACTCCGGGAAGATCGACCAAGACCTTGATTCCGAGTGACTTTAAGAATTCTTCTGATCCTATTCCGCTTCGTTGAAGAATTCCAGGACTATGGACAGTTCCAGCAGCTAGAACGACTTCTCGGCTTGCTTGCACCGTTTTCTCAGTCTTATCTTCCCTTGAAATAAACTATTGTATACGTTTGAATTAGGCATGTCGAGGCGAAAGGTACGAGACTCACTGTTGCACCAATCGCTCGTAGCTCATCGTCGAAAAGGACACGATTGACAATATGGCCAGTTAAGATGTGAAGATTTGGGCGTGTTTTCACCGGGTCGTAATACATCTTAGTCAAGTGAGTATTTTTCAAGGATATTTTGAGAATTATTCATACCTGGCGCGCGTATGAACGAGACTGGTTTGTTGGATTCAATGAATTGGGCATCCAATATGTTCCAATGGCCTTTCCGTCGTTACCATCATTGGTGTAAGCAATACCTAACTCTTTCCATGCCCGAAAGTAGTTCTCTGTTATTTTATGTTAGACGTAAATCGGTATTCCTTAGTTTCAAAACTTACTCATGGACGGCCATAGGAATCTGGGATAACTGGACGATATTGGACCATCAGTTCCGTGGGCACTTTCATTGTAAGTGATTGAAAACTCTTTTGCCACATGTTTTAGTGGTGGGATAAATGTCTCGCTCTGATTCATAATAAGCACATGTGCGATATAGGGAGGGTCCAGAGACACCTGCCTTTTTAAAGTACGGAAGGATATCCTTCCAAGCCCATCCCTGATTTCCCAGTTTCTCCCAAGCGTCATAATCCGCTGTAGCACCACGGGGAAAGACCATGCCATTGACAGTTGATCCTCCTCCTACCACATTCGCAACCCACACTGAAGCTGTTCTGTTGTTAAGACCGGGTTGTGGAACGGTTGTATAGTTGAACATATATTTCATCCCCAGTGCGCCCATCCGTGTCAAACCAGGAACTAGGACTCCAGGGTCCTGTTCATCGAAGTAACCATGCTCTATGACAAGCACCGTTTCTGTTTCATAATATCTGTCAGGCATTACCAACTGGAAGAGGGAGAAATATATTACTGGTAGAATCTTCCGCTAGCCGCGTAGCAACAACCAAGCCACTAAGCCCTCCTCCAGCGATAACATAGTCGTATGAACTTAGTAAACTGCGATCAGGGTGGAAGAACGTCTGAGCTTGGTCAAAGGCTTCCCAGCAGAGACCGAAACGACAGAAAGCAGCACAAATCTGTACAAAGTAACTTCTCATCGGATTTTGGGATCAATTGAAGTCGAAGAAGTTTTCGTCCTAGTAACGCAGAGTATTAGAAAGTTATACGCCTGTGACTTTCTGAGAATGAGTTTAGCTCTGTAGTGTGAACGTGGCAGGAAATGCCCGTACTTACTATACTGTGACTCGGATGAATGGATTTTCTGGTTGGATATTTGGATGTGCTAAGTTGGGATGATTAGGTGATTGGCATCTTCTTGATGACCATCTATTTTTTCGTACCAAGGCAAATACACATAACCCGATCATCTCACTGCAGTGATAGAGTAGTAGTATTCTTGTTCTGATCATCTGCTGGCTAGAGGTGTTTGTATCATTTCGGAATGAATTACCTCTGTTCGCAATCTAGAGCATAGCCGCAGGTAATTCAATGGATGGTGGTATCAGGGAAGTCTGATTGGTCGGGAGGATGTTCCGATCGAGCGCACCGTCCGCCGTGAACCCCGAGATGCGACATATCTATAATCTCAGGGATTCCGATCCAGATCTGCATGATGCCAGGGCTTGTCTGATCGGCTAGATATAGATCTTCACGTAGCCCGGAACTCCGGGCTATTGGGGTGTCCCCACTCGGGGAGAATCTGCAGTAGTTCTTGTTCTCACCATTAGATCTGCCAGGTATAATATCGTCCAACGCTGCTAGCACCTCACTATTCTTTAAGAAGGAAAATCTATAAAAGGATAGATAAAGTCAGCGAAAATTTAACAAAAACAATAATGATTGATTTTGAAGAGGTGGAAAGTCGTGAAAATATCCTTTTATGGTAATAGCAACAGATTTTCATTTTCCAACGAATTTTCCTTCTTGTGAAAAAGTGGGGTGCCCATAGTGTAAGGAAATTATTCGCTTCGACATGCATATGAGCATCTTCTTTATCCTATGTGAGGTGCTTGTATCATACCATCGTAGCTCAGCGCAAACTCGGAGAGCTGACAGCAAGTTGTTCATAGTACCACGAGGGACCCTCTCAAATTATCTACATACTGCATTCATCATCATAATCATTCCATTATATCAATATAGGACATACTATCTATTTACTGTATATATACGGTTTATACCGTATATGTATACATATATCTTCTCATGTAAAGAATGGACCCGCTTGAGTAAAAATTTTGCCTTGGGTTCTCCAAATCGCATCGTGTGATCCGAAGGAAAAGCTGTAGCTTCATCAGACGAAATTAATATTAGAGAAGCTATTATAAGACTACGGAAAGATGTATACCCCACCAGGTCATATAGCATTATGAGTTGAGCTCTGCTCGAATATATCGATGAACATTTTTCGATGAGATCATACACTGCTTCAATAGGGTTCATTCAGCACGATGATCGAGTAGGCGTAGCGCTGAGGTGAATAATGTTAGAATCTGCACATATGGAAAACTTTTGACCAAATACGATGAAGCGCTAGATAAGACTCACTGTGCTTCTGGCCCATTTATCGAAAGTTAACCAGGCTCGACTGTTAGGCATATCAAGCAAATTGCCAATGAAATGAGGTTTACTTGGACGGGGAGGGAGGCGAAACCACGCGAAATTCCATTTTTTGTAGAAAAAAAGGAAGAATGCAATACCCGCGACAGAGATGGTAATAAACGGATTCGTTCTAGAGGTTATTTCAGGAAGAATCAAGCCTCAGAGTATTGCAGCACTGCAGGATGACGGAAAGGCCGAGTACAGATATCAGCAATATTTCAACTGGATTCATGATAAATTTTGATGGAGACAAGTGCTTACGGCCATCGTCGCTACGACCGACTCTATCAAACGGATTGAAATGATGTTTTTGAGGCTGATCTGATCCATTAACTATTTGAGCGTAGCCTTGATGTGTGATCCAACGTAGTGGAAAAAACTGATAAAAAGACAAGCTGAAACTTAGTAGGCGATTGTCATGTAAGTTGCTCCTTGTGACACGCACTGTCGTGGTTCATCAGAATTGTTATACGGAAGACTAGTGGAGATTAAGAGTACTCGAACGCATAGTTTTGCATGATAAGATAGAAGCTGTCCAAAAAGTGGAAGGACGCAGTAGTAGGATCCACAGTGACGCATCTTGACGAGCGGGGTACATACGCCGTGTGGAACCTAAATCTTCTCTTGGGCAGACCACAGCATCAAACACTCCATTGATTATGTATCGTATGCGCTGGCGGTCTGCACGTCACACAGGGAGGCGGCCTGTGGGCTGGGCGTTGGCAATGTGATCACCGAGCTCGGATATTGCTTATTTGGCCTGGATAGGATAGGAATCGGGTGTTTGGCTGCAGCTTCTCTAAAACTTGATGGTACTTCAATCCAATGACTATGTCCATGTTGGACTTGGCGACGGGAGCATGTGTCAGTGCATGAAAAATTCTGCCTAGATTAAAGCAAGCATAGGACTCATAGTATTTTTTCCATTTTTTAGAAGATATTTTCCATTATGGATGCATGATAGCGAAACTCAGAACGTTAATGTGTCCCCACATGGTTTATATTTAATTGAGGTCACATAGTACAGTATATATTATCTCTTTAGATATATATTTTTATCGAAAAAATAGACTAAAGATGTAATTCAAAGATGAAATAAAATAATGGAATCCCCTGTGCTGCATCTTTCGTGCATTGTCTACATAAGTAGAAGACATTGCGAGATGGTTAGAAGATGTTAACTGACGTGAAGAAGAGATAGCCTGCAAAGCAAGCGCTGTTGCTAGTCCCCTGCTTCCGATTCTGGATTTTGCTGAAACGAGTTTGTACACCCAGCCAATCTCCCATCCACCGTCATCACACTGGAGAGTGAGCAAGGCCTGTAAATCAACATCATTTTCGATTTTGACAAGGGCACATGTAGCAACACGCATAGCCAATGCTATTGCATCCCCTGCAGAGCCAATTCGCTCTTTCACTCGCTCCAGGAGGAGCCCTTTCAGCTTATTTTGGACTTCAAGACTATCACAAGATTTGAGAAAGCGCCCCACGAAGAACAGAAAGCATTCTGGGGTGGTGTAGTAGCGCGTTCCATCCAGGTAGGCACGATATAGCAAGACATTATACACCCACTCAAATGTCTTGCTCAGTTGGGCACCACGGTCATACCGATAGAACAGAGTGAGCACGTTTACGCAAACGCATGCATCGAAACGCGGTCTCGCTTTATCGAAGTATGTCTGGAGCGAAATAATCAGGAAATTTGCAGCTTATTATGCAAAAAGAAATTACTTGAACAATCCCATCGTCGTTGACATAGCCGAGCATTTCATCCAAGATGCAATGGACTTTATCATCGTCATAAGGAACGATTGTCAGGCCCAAAGCTGTAGTGTCCAGATCGTCTGGGAACTTGGATGCCGTAAGTATCCCTTTGCCACCTGAACAAAAATGTGGTCTGTTCAGCGTAAACTCATTTCTGGAAGATGAAATTCCATGCCCGGGAAAAAGTTCCAAGTTTTGGATCCAGGAGTTAAAGATACCAAGGTACTGTCGCAAAAATTTAGCCAAAATAATTGTAAGAAATGGGGAGGCCTACAGATCACCCATCGCCTCTGCAATGAGTAATTGTGCGAAATTTTCCTCGATTAGCACACCTGTATCGGTGACTGAGAATAAATTTCCAGAGTTACGTTGCAAGAAATCGTAGCCACGCCTATATGGGTCACCGAAAATATTTCGTAGCTGACGAGCTACGTTTTCGGTACTGTCGAAAACAATCCCGTGGAATCCAAGCGATCGGGCTGACAAGACGTTCTCCACCTTATCATCAACGAAAACGGCTTGTCGAGGATCGATGCCTGTCTCCTCGATGACATAATTGTAGAATCCTAAGTTCGGCTTCCGTTCACTGGCAGCGCACGATGTGAAAACCCGGTCAAAAATTGACCAATCCACGTGCTTTGTGGCTCGTAAATAATCATAGTCAGGGGATGAGATATTGGACATGGCGTATATGTGAAGATTGCGATTTGGTTGGGCTCTGAGGTCGCGAATAACGGATACAAGGAGGTCCGATGATTGCATAGAATCACGTGCTTGCTGAAATGCGGTGGCTATAGCTTCTGGATCGAGGGAGAACTCTTCACCAATGCGCGAGTAGCATTTTTTCTGGTCAAGTCTTCCGCATTCGTAGTCGAACCAGGTAGGGGTGGAAAGAATGTCGTGCAGGGTTTTAGGGGAAATTGTGGTCTTGGTTTTAGCGGACCATGAGAATAAGACATCACCTAAGTCAAAGACAATGCTGGTGAGATCCTGTGGAGGCATGGAGCGCTAGAAAAGTTACGTGTATCTGAGGTTACAGAGGTATAGCATTATAAGGAAGGAAATATTCTAATATAAACCAGTTTGGCTACTTGGGGACTGCGACATATTTTGGGCAAGTGTGCTTACGTGAAATCAAGCCGAAAGATAGCTGTTTTGTGGTAGATATATAAATTTAAAGGTGACAACCGCAGTACCAGCAATTATCTTCAACCTGAAATTGTGCGAAAAATTGAACGAAGTCGCGGACTCCATGCATAATGATGTGTACTATTTTGCATGATGCTGGGACCGATCATGATTGTTGACAAAAAAGCGAAATGAGCGGGATTTGAAGGTGGTGTTTTGATTTACAAAAGTATGTATCTCAGCACCGAGTAGAATTCCAATCAACGTGTTTCTTTTTGAAGAAAGATTTGAGATGCGACTTCACGAGGAAGAACATATGTAAATCAACGAGTATTGGGTTCTTCAGTTGTCCAAAACACTATCAATACTGGAGGCTTCGGTTTTCTGATACACTGGGACGGGTAAATCGACGAGCCAGCTATAATCAGAAATTAAAGGGCGACTACTGATGTCCTTCTTAGACGGAACTACGATGTCTGCGGGCCGCTATATCTTAATACCGGCGACAATCAATGTCTATCGTGATTGCGATAGAGGCTCAGGTGGGGCTCCGGCGGTAGGTAATTTGGCTGCCATCCTTTTGTCTCACCATTGTGGTGTGCGGTACCACGAACGTTACTGGCGACACACAGGAAATTGAAAAGGAATCGATGCCAGATGCTATGTATGTAACTGTTAGATTGATTGGCGGCGAATCCCTTCTTGTAGATTTCAGCACATGTACGAGTTAGATATTAATCAGACCTTCAGACCGGGACTCGACTGAGGAGGGATTCGACAGAAATGTATCTGAAGGAGCGCTTGAGAGATTTCATCCGAAAATGGCACTCAAGTGTGACACAAGAAGGGAAGGAGCTTGATCTTCTCAATTCTTCCAATAAGAGCCGGGCCTTCAGGTCACCCGGTGCCACATATTATTCCACGTGGATAAGGCTCATATAAGTCGAAGTCCCTGGAATGGGGCATCATGAACGTCTGATATCGTGATTCGCTCTGTCATCGAAGGATCTTTATATAAGCATCTACCTACCAACGAATTTCGTAACTACCTAAATATCCAGCGATTGCAACACGAATTTTGTAGATCTATGGGAGCACTTGAGATAAATAACCCGAAATTAGCTACCAGGTGCAACACAAAGCGGGAAATAACTTAATCTTCGCAAATAGACCGGAATCAAGCTTCTGGTTGGGACATCATGTATGTTTGATATCTTAGTCCACCATCCTGCTATCAAGAGATCTTTGTACAGATACCTGGCTGCGCATGAATTTCGTACTTAGCGATTCCTAGTTGATATCAAGCATATGCAGCATGAAGCTACTTTGATCATGCAAGCTTCTTGTCCTCATTCAGAAGTATTCATGCGAGGCTATCCTCTCTTCGGCTCGTTTAAATGCACAGCGTAAGGGGAATACATACATTCAGCGCAGTAGTTTTATTCTTCTTACTATCGTTCATAGCATGATCATTAGGATTACATGTCTCCTGAAGCGTCGCTCAGACTTGACTCATGAACAATTCACTGAGCATTGGTATGATGAATCAGGTTACAACTGCTACGGAACTAAACTAATTTTATTTGCTTCCTATAGGTTAAATCATGGACATCTCCTCGCTTCGCTTAAATACGTCAAAGAGAAGTTTATTCCTTATAATCAAGTGCGCCACTTCGTTTCTGCATTTAAATAAGATGGTTGGAGTCGAAATGTTTGCGATACAGTTCCAACTTTTTACCCCGGAATCTCCGATGTTGGTCCCTGGGCTGCCACTTGGGCAATTCGATGGTTTAGCTGAATGCTGGGTTGAAAAGCTTGAAGACTTCTTTGGATTCCAAAATGACGAGGATTATTTGAAGGCATGTTCTAGTACCTTCTATTTATCGTCAAATTTCTATACATTACTTCCCACAGCTTATTGCACCAGATGAAGAGACCTTCCTCGACAAGACTTTGACAAAGTTACTCATTGGCGAGGATCTAGTGCTTTTTGAGAGATCGAAGTGAGAGCTTAGGCTAGTCCCTGTTTATCAGTTCAAACCATTTCGACTACAATAAAAGCATACCTTTTCAACTTGGGATGACTTCCACGAGTACTGTAAATGATCCGGAAATTTATTTTTCATCTATAGAACTAAATTTTACATTCAACGAGTATACCCTGAATACTTATAATCACTTCAGGAGACTGGAGACACTGGACGGTTCTTCATTGTACAGTAGCGAATTTTGATGTTCCATTTCACGCTAAAATGGGAGTGATATGAAGTGCAGTGTGCTATGTTAGCCTAGGAAATCAGCCTGTATCTGTTCATAAAACGAGACCCTCAACTTATAAGAAATGGCAAATTTTTCCAGGAATTGTAATCTTGCCCACAAAGTTTGCTATGCAACCAAGAAGAGAATAATTATTTTACTATTATACATACCTAAGATGTGGTAGTAAATCGTAGAAGTCGAATTAAAAATACAGGTAGAACGGGCTTGCCGGATAGGCCTATGGGATTTTTCTCCTACGTAGAGGAAAGACTGGATGTATTGTTATCCCACGTAAAACTGAGAAACAGCTGTGGTCAAAGAAGCTGAAGATTATTTACTGTTTGTACCTCTTCTACGTACGTTGCTGCACATGAAATACGTGGTTCTTATACAAGTTTCCTCAGTAATATTATTGTTCCATCTTAGATTCCATGGCGTAGGATTAGGTAACTCCTAATAGGATATCCGTTCCTTCGACTCTTCCCATCTGCGCTCAAGAAGAGGTTCCGTGCTCATGGCATACGCTATAACTTTGTCTTCTTCTACGTTAGCGATGTGGCCCCTGCCTGGCGTTCCCAGGAAAACGTGATCGCCTCTGGCGTCGAGCTCGATATTTGGCGGCATGTACAAGTATGTGACCTCCTGGCACGAACCGTTTGAAACGTGAGCGGTGGCGCACACAGCGGCCAGGAATGAACTCTTGTAATATCCCACTTTATCTCTCATCATAATGATGAACGATGTGAGACAAAGCAGCGCGGGGAAAATAATCAGCGCAATCTGAGTATATGACAAAGCTGCCTCATTGTGCTTCACTGAAATAGGAACGATCGTCGAGTTCCCTCCGAGGATGAAGCTTCTCGATATGAGAAGATTTTCGATATGCGCCTGATTTTCCTGATACCATCCAAGGCCCGTCTCGTTCAGAGCAATGGCACTGGTAGAAGCAGTGCCATCACCAAGAATATCGCTAATAATAAGCATGGACGACGTGTCGAGTTGTCCAAAGAAGCGAGCACTGGTCTGATTTCCATCCGACTTGTAACAAGTCGTTGATCTAACTCTGCCTCCTGTGGCAAGATTGCTAAAGTAGTAGGGGCAAGGAGCCAAGGGCGTAACAGGTATAGGAAGAGTTTCCGAGCGAATTAACGTAATGTTGACGACCGAACTACGGAAAAGGGCGTAGTATGGTTCCAGATATGAGTCTACGGGGTTCAGGAGCTCAAGAGTTGAAGAGGACACTGAATAATCCTCTCGAATGAAGGCTCCCATGGTAAGACTTGTTCCGTTAGCCTGAGCCTCAATAATGAAGTCTGCGAGTTTCTGAGTAACAGCATCGATAGGCTGGCTGGGGTCAGGGGCCCACGTACGCCGTACCACATCGGTAATCTCTCCTTCATCCAATAATGGAGGGTTCATCGCGACCATGGTAATTTTGATAGCTGTCTCTAAGAACGTATGTCTGCGATTTCCTTTCGTGACGGTGAACACCTGTTTCATTAGCCCTGTATCTCCTCCAGTCCCAAATGTGTGCCATGGATTGTCCCTTCGACTTGGTATAAGATACTCGCTATGGTTCTGAGAGGAGTCCCAGAATATATTCGGCATGCCCAATGGGCCCGCTTGCATTGCGAGAAGCGTATATGCGTCCGTGTTATTGACGGCGCATCGCCATGCTTGGCGATTCTCATCTAGAGTCTGTACTGGGCAACCGAAGTCGGGTGGCGCGATCATGGTACTCTGATCTACGGTGACAGAAAGTCCTTCTTCATCCAACCATATGCGCGGACCTGTGTCGTTGAAACGCTGTGTCGTTGGGACGATTTCTCCCGTATTTGGAGGAGGAGAACCGGGGAGCGTGAAGTTGAACCCGGCTATGAACAGGTTGCCAGAAATCGTGCCGTCGATGTCGATCTTGCTAACGTTCTGGTCTGGGTTCGACATGAAGACGACGTAGGCCGGATCGCTAAGCAAGTGGTCCATGACAGTCACCACTCCGACTACAGAGGACCTCGTAATGTATCCTGGATCGTCTAGAGCCCACAGTAGCGTGTCGTATAGCCCCGCGCCGGCAAACGCAATGGCGAAGGCCAGTACAATCATCGCGTGCGAGTTGAAGCGGCGCGAGATAATGAAGAGAATCTTCTGCACTGGATCTTCGGCGAACATCAAATAAGGTGTGTATGCCTTCCATCGGAACGCGATAAACGAGAAGACTTTGAAGATGGTGAGTTTGAAGAGGAGAGAGGCGACATTGAACAGGACGTTCTTGACGGCATTCTGGCGCACGGAGAAGATGGGCGCTAAGAACCAGGAATAGATGATACGGCTCATGCGAGTGGGATTACGGGATGATAGAAGACGACGGGAGTATGAGGAAGAGGGGAAGGAGAAAAAAGCAGACGACGGTGATGCTTCGATCCTCTGGATGGTATACAAGGAACAAGGAGGCTGTTGCCGCGCGACAGCTGCCTCCGCCTTATCCCAGCACACTCTGAGCACACCACTCACGTTCGAGAGCCGGTCACCGGCCACAAATGCCAGGCATGGATGCCAAGGCAAGGGTCTAATGTGCCTTGGCAAACAATGTTTAACCCAATTATGGCGGCCATGCTGAGATTGGGACAACGATTCAGGGTTACGGTCGCCTCAAGCGCCCATAAACCTCTATAATTTAGTACAAATAAAAATCAGAGGGGCGCTTAAGTACACAGACGCTGAGCGGAATTACCGGTGGAAAATGGAGAGTGGACTTGACATAGGCATCTTGTTAGGCAATCCGATACGGTACGTGCAGGAAGTATTTTCAATGAGTAACCACGTAGGGGCAGCGTGGCGTGCACGAGTAAATGCCATGCAAGACTACAGCTTCAGTCTTCAAGCGAGTCGCCACTGGTCAGTGCCACAATAATATTGGCGTCGATCAACTCTTTGGATTGCCACCCTGCATGGGCTTTAGATGGGTGGACCGTGACCCTGGGATGAATCCTGATTTTAAAGTCCAGCTGAGCGATGTATGCAGGTGACTGGAATTTGGAGAGGATGAACACCGGATGAACGAATCTAAAGACGGTGTTAATTTCCTCAGTCATGTGCTCTGGAAAGGCAGAAAGAGAGGGAAAAACCTCGCACACACGAAATGGATATATTTGAATTGGATCTGAAGGTGGTGCACCGAGATCGATCCAACAGCTCCTACAGAAGAAAGGTTGCGAGCTTCATCCCCGAAGAGCATGCCCAGTTTTTCTCATATAAGCTGAATGGCTTTGAACCGAAAGTACCCCGAGCAAGCTCGTTGAGGTAAAGTTACATGCCAGTGTTGCTTCGCGGCGAGGTGAAGTATATGCTGCTTGCCTGAATAGCTAAAAGCAGCACCTCGAGCCACGGACCACTCTGAGCCGCGAATGTGCCATTATGTCACGTCGAGCGCTGAAAAGCATCGCGGACAGGACTTCAGATGGGGCGCGCAGAGGGATATGGGAATTTGCCATCGTGGCTCTGATTCAGAGGTTCATGGTGGTATCTCGCTTTGAACGGAGACAGCTCGAGGCGAGAACGCAGCTCAACACCGACCACTCAGTGTGATGTGAACTCTCCACTGGAGGAGAGGGGGGTTACAGCGCGTAGAAGGATGCCTAAACGTCCTCCCAAACTTCATGAGATCAACAGGCATGCGCCGCAGATTTAAATTTTGAAAGCTAAAAGATAGGACTAGGGTACGGTTCGACGTCGACTGCTTGGTGCTGTTTGAACTTTGCCACCGGTAGCAGGCAGGTGTAGCGTCTGGATAGATACGGGATCAAGCCATGGCAGCTGTTATTCGGAACATCATGATGGTCGTCGTGGATGCGGGGCGGGATTCTCTTCGGATGTTCAAACAGCGGGCAAGGATGCGGAGTAGTGTCGACCACAAGACGCACCCAGAATTTCCCTCAGAGCGCAGCAGGTGTAGCATGTCGATGGGTGGATGAATACAGTATTAATAGTGGTGGATGCGGGGCGGGATTTGCTCCGGGTGTTCTAACGCTAGGCGAGGATGAGGAGTAATGTCGGCCACAAGGCGCGACCGGAGTTTTGCCCTCGAAGAGCAGCACAGGTATTGCGCGTTGATGGATGCGGAAGTATATCCTTGTAGTTCTTTTTCGGAAGGGCACAATAGTCGAGGTGGATGCGGGTCGCAATTTGCTTTGAATGCTCAAACATTGAACAACGAAATGGAGTGGCATTGACCATTAGTGTGACCTACGCTCTTTGCTCGGGGAGGAGGGGAGCCATAGCACGTAAATGAATGCGGATGTACGCGAGAGTTGTCCACATCTAGAACTTCTGGAAGATAGTGCGTCAAGCGGGGGCGGGGCGTGGGTGTTCTTGATGCTGGGAAGGGGAAGGGTACTACCTGCACTGATATTGGCCGATGGACACAATCTGGACTTCCCTTGCGGGCAGCAGTGCAGAAGCACAGGTGCAGTTGCGGGAGTGTAGCGATGGTCCCCAGTGGGGATGCCGTGGTCGACACTTCCGCCGTGGTTGAACGTCGACACATAGGGCGATGACGCAGAGCAGCGTCGACCACTTGGTACGAGTGGATCGTCCCTCTCGAAGGACAGGGCAGCTATAGCGTGTAGTTGGATGTGGGGGCTGATCATGGTAGTTCTTGTTCGAACTGCATGACCGTCGGTTCGCTTTGAATGTCGAGACATAGCCTAGAGGGGGAGGATGCAGAGCAATGCCAATCACCTGCTGCCTTGTCCAGGAACTTCTCTCTCAGAGAGCACTGCAGGGGAGACGCGGCACGTCGATGAATGAGGGAGCATATCCTGGCAGTTCTTGTAAGGAACTGCACGATCGTTGAGGTGGATGAGGAGCAGGATTCACTCCGGGTGCTCAATAATTGGGCGGGGACAAGGAGCGTCACCGATTGGTGCGGCTTGAGCTATTGACTCGAGGAGCAGGGGAGTTGTGGTGCGGAAATAGATATGAGAGCAGTGAGGTTGTCCTCACCGAGAACACCTTGGTACGCGACGACCTAAATACTGAGAAGCGAGAGCTACCGCGCAGAATGACGTTGCTCGGTTTGTGTGATCTGAACAATCCGCTCTTGAAGTTTATATGCCCTCGGACGCGGATGCGGGGCGTAATTCGCTTTGGCTGAGGGGAAACCAGGCGAGGATGAGGCAGGGCACAGACTGGTTAATGCGATTTCAAATTCCCCTTCGGAAAGACAGTGATGGAGCGTATGTGGACGCGAAAACATACCACGTCAGAAGTTCCTGGGATTCGAAACGGATGCTGGGCGGGTAGCTTTGGTTTGAGATGCTAGGGCTAAGACGCGTAACGACGCAAACTACTAGATGGCGTTGTTCCAATGCTTCCTCGGGAGCTGGTATGCTAATGCGCATAGATGGCTACAGGTGCCTAGCATTGTGGTGTCGGCCAGGGTATTGTGCGTGGGCATGCGCAAAGCCTTGTGAAGTCTACTAAATCGCTGTCGATGAGCAAATCATATCATGTGCTATGAGGGGCACATACCGAAACGTGTCTCGCTCTAGGTGGATATCTGGATTCTGCGGGCACCGGTCTTGTTCTGCAGTCAGATGTAGAAGGGTGCAGATTCGTATTAGCGGAGCATTGCTTTCTAAAACATCAAAGCTCTCATTATACCGCCGTCTTTCCATAGGTGGGCATGGAGTACAGTCCATCACAATTGTTGCATCGATGACTGAAGGCCGAGCTTGCACATGAGGACGGTGGAGCACGAAGACGCATCGGTTGTAATCGCATCGAACAGGGTTAATAGCGGTAGTATCCAGCGGCAGCGACGAAATTGAGTTGAGGGCTATCCATGACGACGATGACGATGATGGACGTGGGTCACGTCGAGCTAAGCCAAGTTGACGGTCCCATCAGGACGGGCGCTTAGGACAGGTTTCAAGTCGCTGAGCATCATATAGGTAACACTCGTCTTTCCATTGCAAGGCGTACATCACTGTGGTACCATAACCTATGTTACTTTTGTTCATTCTTGTATGTTTTTCTCCCATCTTCGCTTCTACATATTTGCGTCTTTCATCTTATTGCCACCGCTTACTCCCTCTATAATTCCCCGTCCAGTGAATCAACATGCTAAGTCCTTCGATGTAGGTAAATATCGAGCTCCAGCTCACCTATCAGTCCACAACCATCATAAAACAAAAATGCAAGCTCGCGCTCTCCGCCTGTGGTGTGAAGCCACAATGGCGTCTCAGTTGTGCCTTGGCTGTCTGCACCCTTGCAGGTACCGGGAATGACGTGTGCTCCTCCCGTGTCTGCTGACTAGAACCGTATTCCGGGGCATAAGTCTATGAGTTCTGCATTCCATTTTCTCGTTCTTCTGTAGAAGCTAACGCTTACGCGTGTGCAGCGGCCGTAGACGCTGAGGTGTGAACCCAGGCGATGGCGCGAAGACCATTGGTCACTTTTTCTTCCTCTGCCAAGGACGAGGAGGACTGTCTCCCGGAACTGACGGACCACAAGCTAGAAGAAAGCTGAAGGTCAGGCCCTTCATGGTCGATTCTGACTGCAGGGTAGGATCCTCCTCTTCGTCGGGGTCCGAATCGTACTGGGACGATGGGGCAAAGATGAGGAGAAACTCCTCGAAGACTCCACCTCCTTCTAATAATTCGAAGCCGCCGATAACGGTAGACACTGCTCCAACTCTGTCGCACTCAATCGAATATGTGGTTCCTCTTGGAGCATGCCTCCTTTCTCCCTCCTCCCCATGTATTATTCGAGGACGCAGTCGCGGCTGTGACCGTGGGTGCGGAGCTCAAGGATGTGCGTCTGGATTCGCACTTTGAGCGCGTCTTCAGGTGGATGGTGGAGTGAGCATATGTGAGGGTCATGCTAGATGCGTTAGTGCTTCCTGTCGTTGTTTTGCCTGTGGGATGATTTGGCTGATGGTGATGCATGGGTGATGTGACACAGCGATGCTATCAACGCCGCCAGATCCAATCTTCAAGATGGGCCTAATGGCGAGGACCGCGGCTGCGGCGAGCAGCATTGCATCTGGGCTCAGCATTGTGCCATCGGAGCATGCACAACGATATGCGCTAAGTATGGAATACAAAGAATGAGGAATGGAGCCTCCGGTTCTGAAGCGCTGATCGTTACCGATCCTGACCAACTTGCGAATGGGCCGGATGAATATCTATCTGGAGAGACGGATTAGACAAACTCAGGCAACGGTCGCTCCTTCTCATGCCCTTAACCTGCTTGCTGATTCTCATCTGTGGTTAACCGTCTTGTCGAAGTCCCGGTGTCGGCTCTCGCCTTGTGGAGCCTAGTTTTCCACATCACTTATCACCGTGTCGGAAACTTCCGGGAATCCTTGTAAGGGTCATAATGACAAAAATAGACCAGCTACATTGCCATGTATTTCAATG
>JASFDE010000134.1:0-40056 GCA_036937135.1 Nidula niveotomentosa | reverse complement strand
TCTGAAATACAGGACCTAGGATCGAGGAGGGCACAGCTTCTTATAAGCTGAAGCCAAGTCCTAACCCCTCTGCAGTGCTTTGCCACTGAACCCCACTTCGTTGACCCTCTGGGTTTTGCTCCGGAGCTTTGTTTCCCCATGCTCCGACTATCCTCTTTATTCTCCTCTGGTTCTCACAATCACATGACCTCTGGTCTTTCACCTCTGGAGACCGTTCATGACAGGAACAATGGAGGCTGAACTGCTCCAATCAACTGATTTGATCTTATGGGATGAGGCACTAATGCAGCATAGACATGTGGTAGAAGCATTTGATCATACTGCACATGATGTAAGAGGAGTTGATGCACTGTTTGGAGGGCTGACAGTGGTATTTGGTGGAGACTTTCAACAAATTCTGCCTGTCATTGTAAAAGGATCACAAGCACAAATTGTGGGTGCAGCTCTAATAAGCTCTCATGTGTGGGGATCATTAAAATTGCTGCATCTTGAGAGGAACATGCATCTTGAGCAAAATGCAGCTGATGCTCAATTTGGACAGTGGCAAAGAGAAGTTGGACATGGACTGCATACAGATGATGAAGGAAATGTGCACCTTCCTGCAGAATTCAGATGTGCTTCAAATATTGTTGAATCTCTCATTTCAGAGATATATCCAGGAATCAGTGAGAGTTCAGAACATGCAGACAGTTATTTTGCAGAAAGGGCAATTTTGTCTGCAAGGAATGATGATGTTAATGAGCTTAACAAAAAGGTTCTGTCATTGTTCCCAGACAATCACAGGAGTTTCTAAGTGCAGACTGGATATCTCAAGAAGAAGTGGAGGGAGCAGAAATAATTTATCCTCCAGAGTTTCTGAACTTTATAAATGTATCTGGGTTGCCAGTTCATAAACTGTGTGTAAAAGTAGGATGCCCTGTAATGGTGCTCCAAAACTTGAATCCTTCTGAGGGAGTATGCAATGGAACATGGGGAGTTGTGACACAGATGAACAGCAGAGTGATTGAAATCTGGCTGATTGCAAGAGATAGGCCTGGTACAACAATATTTATTCCTTGAATCAAACTTATCCCATCAAATGTAGACATACCATTTCCAATGATATGGTGCCAATTTCCACTTAGGCTGGGATTCTCAATGAGCATCAACAAGGCTCAAGGACAATCATTAAAGTACACAGGACTGGACTTACAATCATCTGTTTTCACACATGGACAATTTTATGTTGCTATCTCACAGGCTACCTCTGTACATAGGGTAAAGGCAATTTGTGGAGCAACATCAGGGACACTTAGTACTAAAAATATAGTATATAAGGAAGTACTTTTAGATGGATTTTTAGAGAGATTAGGACAATAGTGTAGAAGGAAGATTATTAAAAGTAGAGTATTGAGGAAGTAGAAAGTATATTGATAAGTAAGATTGGTGAGAAATAGAAGAAGGAAGATGAATTGAAATAAGTAAAGAGCAAGAGTTTGAGGAGACTGCTCCTAATAAGGTAGAAGTTGTCCACAATCAGCAAGGTCACGTGGACTATTGTGACACTCTTCCAAAATGGAAGGTACACGCTCATTAACACTGAAAGCATGTCAAAAACATGTTTCTCAATGGATTATTGGACATCTTGTCAATAGGAAATAGATTAGATAGATTGAATTTCCCAAAAACATGTGCAGAACTTCCAATTTCACCAAGCCCACGTTGTAGTTACTGAAATAAGATTTAAGAGCCAAAAATCTTGCAAGACTTCAGATTGACTTGTCTCAAACGACATTCCTCCCTAAAAATGTAAGCATACTGTCTCTAATAATGCTATATTGACTTTTGTGCAACTGCAAGGACAAAATTCCCTGTGGCAGCATGTAAAGTCATTAGTGTATCAAGACATGCTCAGGCTGATGCCTGGTACTACAAGGATACAGGCAAAACCTTTGACACAAGGCATCTGAAGGTTCTGAAATTTATGGTCTGTGATTTTATGCATGCTAATTTGGACACTGGTAATTGCAAGCATCCTT
Source organism: Nidula niveotomentosa (assembly GCA_036937135.1). Taxonomy (NCBI): domain Eukaryota; kingdom Fungi; phylum Basidiomycota; class Agaricomycetes; order Agaricales; family Nidulariaceae; genus Nidula; species Nidula niveotomentosa. The sequence continues at coordinate 38,038 of JASFDE010000134.1, read as the reverse complement.
TCTTCATTCATGACAAACTAAATACTAGCCATTACCTAGGAAGTGATCATTATATTTCAATCAAGAAAACCTTGGCACAAGCTAACAAGAGACTTTAAGCAATTAATTTCCAAATCTGATAAGGATGGATCAGATGACAGGCTGAGATGCATGCAAATCTATTTCTTTTAAAGATGTAGTTACTTAAATCAAATGTTGTAAATGTACGGAACAGATTCTTATCTTTGACAACAGTTCTGCCCTTGTATTTCAGAAATGGCACCCAAGCAGAAGGCAGCAACAGCAAGAGCAGCAAATTTACAAGCTGCCAGGGAGACATTATCATTAAAGCAACAAAAATCTACTACCCCAACAACCCCACAATCTGATTCAGAAGCAGGAGGCAATGCTATAGTATGTGCTTAGCTTTTCCAAGATGTTCAATACAATAAATAATATTACAGATTGAAGGTGAAGATAATAGAGATTCACTGGCAGGTGTAGCAGTGGACAACCAGGCATCTTTGACCGATAAAGGTGGTCCATCCAACAATACACCTAGTACTTCTCAGCTTAAATTTTGGGTTGAGATCAAGAAGGGATGCCTTACCCCATCATCAGCAGGAGCATTGGCCTACTGGGAATGGTCAATCTTTATGGATCCTGTGGATATTGATGGTCCAGAAGAAGTTGGCAAGGATCAGCAGCCTGAGATTAACTTGACTACAGAGGATAATGAATCAGACTCTAGTGATGGAGATAAAGATGCAGAAGAAAATGGACCTGATACCATTGACAATGTTGAGACTCATGGCAGAGCACTGGAAACTCCAGCAATCCATCTTAATATCCCATTGATAAATCATCCTACCCCCACTGTAAATGAGTCTAATTGCCTCAAGGGATATGAATATACGGAATTCAAGCCTACTCCTTCAGCAGATCAGGACTCACCAGACATTTACATTGTCCCTACCCAATCCGATGTTCTTGCTGCATTGGAGGATTTGAAAAAAATCCTTCATCTGCATCGTGATACAGGCCAAGGATACAAGGATCCTGAATTTGATCTTTGGGCCCAAGCACGCCTGGAAGGCATGCATTCACTGTTTAATATGTTTATGAATCAAAACTCTGTGACCTATAATAAATGGGGTGCATCAGCTTGTCAGACAGCAATTGGAATGGGCCGAGGGAGACACTGCGCTCGCCAACTCTGCGAATTGGGACAAGCTTTCCTCATCAACCGAAAGGTTATCCCTATTAACCCATATGGAGATTGGAATAAATTGCTCCTGGCTGACAAGAATATTGTCAACAAAATTAGCATTTACCTATTGTCAATTGGAAATGAAATAACGGCCAAAAAGCTCATGGACTTTCTGCACCAGGAAGATATCAAAGCAAAATATGGGATTGACTGAGACATTAGCCATAAAACAGCATGCTGTTATCTGCATACACTTGGTTATCATTACCAATATATGCCTAAAGGCCAGTATGCTGACGGACATGAGAGGGAGGATGTTACCATGTATTGAAAAAAAGTATTCCTTCCAAAATGGAAGAGATATCTGGGGCGGATGGCAGTATGGGACAAAGACTTAAAGGAACACTTACCAACTGGAGAGGGAAAGAGAGTTATTGCCTGGTTTCATGATGAATCAATATTTTACGCAAATGATCGACGGAAGAAAGGGTGGTACCACAAAGATGTGAGTGCCAAACCTTACACCAAGGGCAAAGGCACATCTTTGATGATTGCAGACTATGTTTCTGCGGATTTTGGCTGGCTAGCTTCACCTGATGGGAAAAAATCAGCATGTCAAATTTTCAAACCAGGCAAAAATTGAGATGGGTATTTCTCAAATGAAGAAATCATTGAGCAGGCTAGTAATGCCATCAACATCCTCCAGGAATATTACCCAGAGTTTGACCATGTGCTCATCTATGACAATGCAACTACTCACCTGAAGCATGCAGAGGATGCTCTGTCTGCTCAAAAAATGCCAAAGAATATTCCTAAAGATGGTACAAATTGGGGACTTGAGGTGACAAGGCGCAATGAAATTACTAGAAAGCCTGTTTACCAGGAAGATGGATCACTCAAAAAAATAAAGATCCAGATGCGAGATGGATGCTTTGACAACAGCAAACCCCAGAAATTATATTTCCTGCTAGACCACCCAAACAAGGGCTGACAAGGAAAATTCAAGGGGATGGCAGTAATCCTGGAAGAACAAGGATTTGGAGACATGTCAAAGGTGTGAGCTGAATGCAAGAAATTCAAGTGCAAACCTGGCAAAACAAGATGTTGCTGTCGACGGATTCTCTACAACCAGCCAGATTTTGCAGGAGCAGAATCATTACTTGAAACAAACTGCTGTGCTCGAGGGATTGACATCATCTTTCTGCCTAAATTTCACTGAATTGAATTTCATCGAGCAATGCTGGGGCCGAGCAAAAAGTGTATACAGGACTTACCCTCCAACTCCATGTGAGGAAGACCTTGAGGCAAATACTCTTTGAGCACTGGCCACTATTCCTCTGCCAATGATGAGGAAATTCGCAAATCAATCACAACGTTTCATGAATGCATATGAGATCAGGTTGAATGGGAGACAAGCAGCATGGGCAGCACATCTGTACAAGGGGCACCGAACACTGCTGCAAGATATACTAGAGCAGATAGAGATGGAAGGCATAGTTTAGAACCCAATCACCACTGTAACAACAAGCAACTCACCTTCTTTGACATTTTGTGGATATTTTTTGACGTTTCGATCTAAGACCTCAAGATTGCGCTGTTAGATAAGCTCAAAACTTCTCTGGAGTGTGGAGTAAGATGCTAGGAATACTTCCTATTGACCAAAATGGCCGATTTTGCTCACAAACACTAGATAAGATATCATCTAAAAGAAATGTCAATATATATCTTATCTCAGACGTCACAGGTCGTCACGGCACATGACTTTGTCGAATGTGGACGACATCTACCTTAGAGAAAACAGCAGGGGTTTGGGGGCACAGCCCCCAAGAAGGAAAAAAAGCGGGGGTTCGGGGGTGCGGCCCTCGACAAGCTAGAATGCCACACCCTCAGAGCACCTGCTCCAGGGTGTGGCGTGTAAGCTTGTCTATACTTAAATCACTGTCGTAGATTTCAAGTCGACTGTTAGCGGCTCCCACCATCGTTTGAAAAATTCATCAGCAGATAGATGGACATCTATCATTGTGCGGGCGGTGATGGCAGAGAACATTGTACGATTCAGAGATGAACATTGTGCGATTCAGAGATGAACATTGAATATTGTAAGAGAGAAGAACATTGTGCGAACGAAGAATCATTGCAGATATTAAATAAAACCATGAAGAGATGCCAAGATACTATGTGATTCGGATCGAAGACTCACTTGTTGTGTCGCTATCGACACTTGCGCCTGCTGCCCAAAGGCACTACGTAAGACGCCCAGGACAGCGTCGTGGCTGACAACTAACGCGCTTGTCGTCATGGGCCACGGAACATCGGCATTGATATGGCGGACCACTGACAGATGATTGGTGATGAACATTCCCGTCGAGGAACCAGCATTATACCCATCGCGGAGTCAGTGGTGAATCAAGATCAGTGGTTTTTCAGAGGTATCTGTTGGGTGCTGGGAAGATGCGTGTTGGTGCGCCAAGATTCACTGGAGCTGTAATGAAATTGAATACGTTCTCAAGCAGCGGGGTCTGACCCAGACCTCGCTTCGTGCTCTGGACACTTGTAATGGTGGCAGATCAAATATCAAAGAGCCAGCGGTCGGCGATAGCTGATTGTAGCGGTGGGGATACGGAGGGTTAGAGTGGAATGGGGCGGGTACGTGGGGAAAGACGATGGGATGGGGAAAGGCGGCAGATTGACGGCGGCCGTGGGTGGCGAGACGGGACCATGTCATGGTATGCGCGAATGCAAAGATGACGTACGCCGTAGTATGGTGCGCATGCTGGTGGGCGAATGACGCCTTCGAGAGGTACAATGTATACCGAGTACACCATGTGTGAAGTGACGGCGGATTGAGCCCGCTGTAGAGGTGAGGACGGCTTAGCCCTATCACGAGACGGTGTGGGCTTCAGCACGGGACATTGTAAAGAGGGTCTTTCGTTGGTGGTTGTGTGGGAGACGATGGAAGTTGGCGACACGGGGCCACTAGGTCACGCCCTCCTCATTGTGGGGGGATGGGGGTATCCTGCGAAAGCTGAACAAGTATAGTAGTGGGAGTACTGTGTAGGGTGCAGTTCTTCGAATAACTCACGATGACCACAACATGAACGCGTGGGCGCGGGACGTGTTTTAACGTTTCTTCGAAGAACTTGAGAATATCAAGAAGCACTGAGTGAGAATGCGGCATGGGGTGCCGATGGGTTGATTGCCACGTGTGGTAATAGGTTGACAAGAGGTTATTTACCTGCATGGAAGGGAAGAGCGCAACTAGCAGCAGCACGAGGTCCCGTTCGTCCAAGAGTAAGAGCATCCGCCCAACGCCATGCAGGGCCACGGCATCTGGTCCTCAGGTCAAGCGACGCGGAGAAACCTCTGGCTTTATCTAGGAACATGACGCACCGTTTGCACACCGTCGTGGAGCCGGTGCGCGCCCCCAGAACCCGTCTTCCCACAGCAAATATCTTATTGATGGTTACGTAATAACTATTTTGCTGATGGTGATGATCGCCTTCCCTCACAAGGAAATAGGGAATCCTCAGGCTAGACAGGGCTGTCGACACTGACCTGACACACTCGCTTTATTCCTTCTCCTCTTCCTCCCCTTCCCCGACCCTCCCGACCTCCGCCCCCCCCCGACCCTCGCGTCGACTTGGTAACTTTCTAGAGAAGGGCAGGTTTTCTTGGTCTTTTTCTTGGTTTCTTGGTTTCCTGTTCCCCTGTCGCCACGCACGCACGCACGAAGAAGGATGGCCCGCAGTCAGCCCCCGTCTGCCTCTGCGTCCCCCTCGTCCTCCCCGCCCGAGGCGTCAGAGCTCGGCGGCGCGGGTGTGGGCCAGTACGTCACATACGACCCGTCCTCCTCCCGCGGGCCTGTCTCCCCCCGTTCAGCAGGCACCCCGCATCCCTTGGAGGACACCCGTCTCCTCGACCACGCGCACCAGTCGCCCCTCCCCACTTCATCCGGGTTCAGCCACCGCTCCCCCCCGCAACGCAATGCGTCGTTCGCCTCCTCGCCGCTCAACCCGTCTTCCTCCCCCCCGAACAGCATGAGCGCGAACCCGTTCGCCTCCCGCCCCGGCTCGCGCTCCTCCAGCACGCACCTCCTTACATCCCCCTCGCGCCACCCGTCGGATGGAGAGGCGCTGCCCGTGTCCACCCCGCGCGGGTCCCTCATCCTCTATCGTCTAGCGGACCTGAAAGGCGGCCCGGGGGACGAGACGCTCCTCCTCCCCCCGCGGATCACCTCCACCCTCGCGCACAGGAACGGTAGAGGCGCGAGAGACAGCGTCGTGTCCACTTCGGGTGACTCAATGCTCTCGTTCGCCACCGACTCAAAGTACCCCTCCGGCCTCGGTCTGCCTACGGGCACGGCGCGTGGGCTAATCCCCTACGAATACGACCCCGCCTTGGACGAGCTGGCCGACGAAGACGAGGAAGACCGTCTGCACGACCCGGAGTACGACGAGAAGCACCCTGGCACCTCTCGCGGTAAGGGAAGGCAGGCAGGGGGAGCCAACACGTTCCCCTGGCGCGGCCTGATGAACGTCTCTGTCCTCGTCCTTTTGATCGCGGCGCTGCTGGCGCTGTTTGTGTTTTATCCGATGTGGCGGTTTTATAGGGATAAGGCGAAGAATGAGCGGGTGGAGGGGAATATTAGGATCAATGCTACTGGTGGGTGCCTTCCTTTTGCTTTTGAAGGGGTGTGCTCATGTTGAGAGTAGGGCAATCACCTGTATTGTAAGTGTCTCCTATGCTCTTCGCGCCTCTTTTGGGCTCCCTGCCCCGCAAATGAAGGGGTCGTGCTCGATACTTTACCCATACCCTTTTTCACCTTCAGTTCTCATTTTTCACTTCTGTATTCCCTCGCACCTTTCTACTCTTGTCTCCTGTCCGGATTCGCCTCCTCCTTTCTTCTCCTGTTCGCATTTGCCTTCTCCCTTCTTCTCCTGGTGCCGATGATCCTGTTCTCCGTCCCCTTCCGCCTCGTTTTTCGCCTCCTTCCCTTCGTCCTCTCTCCCCGCGCCTTTCCTCCCTTCGCACGCACGCTCCTCTTCATCTCCCTCCACTTCGTTCCTTCGCTTTGCTTTTGCCCGCTTCAGTGTGGGGAGTTCGTTGGGTTAGCTTCGCTGGGGTCGCTTTATGGATTCTGTTCGGTTCCTTTTGGATATTTTCGTTGGCTTCGCTTTCAGAGGGTTTCGCTTCGCGGTTTCGTTGTGACATTTTGGGCGTTTCGTCAGCCTCGCTTTTGGGAGGTTTCGCATGCGTGTCAGTTTGGGTGTTTCGTCGGCTTTGCTTAGGAGATGTCGTCGGCCTCGATGGGCTTTGCAGTGGAGGTTTCGTTGGAGTCGCTTTTGGAGGGTTCCCTGGCACGTTGCTGTGAAGCTTACATTGGCTTCAGTGTGGTGGTTCATTGCCGTCGTTTTGCTGGTTTCGGTGGCTTCGTTTTCGGGGGTTTCGTTGGCTTTCGATGTGGGCGTTCGTTGGCTTCGCTTTGGATGTTTTCCTCCTTTCCTTTACTTTCTATCGTTCCGTCCCTTCACCTTCATCCCTTCATCATCTCCGTTCTTTTTTCTCTTCCTTTCTCCATTCGCTCACTTCCTCCTTTTATTTTCTCCGAGTCTCCCTCTTCCTCTTCCTTTCCCTACCCTTTCCCCTTTCCCCCTTATTTCCCAACCGCTCACCCCCTTCTCCCCCACAGATTCCAGATGCCCGACCTCATCGACACTGACACGCCGGACACGGCTCAGACGCGTACTGGCTACGACGGGCAAGAGTATGAGCTCGTGTTCTCGGACGAGTTTAATGTGGATGGGCGGACCTTTTATCCGGGTGAGTGGGTTTTTTGGATTTGGTTTGGGTTTTGGGGGCTAGGTGTCGTTTCTTTCGGGGGCGAGATGAACGAGGGCTCCTGTTTTTTCTTTTCTTTTGGAGGCTAGGGGAGTTGAACGGGGATCTCTGTTGGGCGAACTTAGTGAGAGTGCTTGTTCGGCGAGATGAGCCAGAGCGTTTGTGGCCTGGGATGAGGAGATGAGCTGGGGTCTCCTTTGGAAGTGATGCGCCTGGATGATAGGCTGGGGGGAGATGGGTGGCGACGATGATGAGACAGGGATGGGATATGTTTTCAGGGGGGGGGGGCAATTTTATTTCTGGATTTCGTCTTCATGATTTGTTTTTACTTCGTTTCACTTTCTTTTCGTTTCGCTTTCGTTCCCTAAAGTAGCAGACGCGGAGGAACGGCAGTGGGATAGGAGAGGGCAGTGACTGGCATTGGTGGTTGACTGGCAAGATAGGATTCATTGTGATGAGCAATATCCATGTCCTCTGCAGGGTGGTGCACGGCGGACGATGATGCGTCACACTGGCGAGCGGTGGTGCCCATTGCTGATGTGGCGTGACGTATGGTGCTGGCAGGAGAAGATACAGCGCGCTGGCGATTCTGACGCATCTTGTTTTGAGATGATGATGCATAGCGTCATCAGGGAATAGTGCATGCCGGTGGCGGGCGATAGTTATGAAGTCGGTGCGGGATGATGCATGGCATAAGCGGACCACAGCGAGCAGGGATGTGGCTGGCGAGGATGTTGCAATCGTTGTGCACTTTCTTCAAGCACGGCGGACGACGTTATATGGTTGGATTCGTTACTGCGCTCTTCTGCGCTTTCTTTATCTTCCCGGCGCCTCGTTTTGTGCGAGGCTTTATGTTCGTGTGTGTATGGGCCTACAGCGCACCGAGCGCCGCGGAAGGATTCTATGGCACTATGCCGGCAGCGTATACGAGTGGGCTGCAGTTATGAGATCGCGGCATATGGAGGGATCCATTTATAATTGGCCCATTGCATTTGACTTTGCGGGGGTCTGTGGCCGTTGTTGGACATGGACGGCTATTCCGGTTACGCACTGAAGCTTGTTGCTGCCTATCCCCTTTCTTTTGCTGGATGCTCGAGTTCCTATCTCCCGTTCTACTTTCTCAATTCTGCTTTTCCTTTCCTACCTTCTTTCCCGATTCTTCTCCCCTTCTCTCCATACATTTCATCTCTCCCTATCTCATGCTGATCCTCGATTCCCCTTCCACTAGGCGACGATCCCTTCTGGGAAGCGGTCGATCTGTGGTATGGCGCCACCGCCGACTTAGAGTGGTACGACCCGCAACAAGTCACGACACGCAATGGGAAGCTAGTGATCACGATGGACTCGACGGCGACGACGGTGGCGGGGATGACGCCTGGTGAGTAATAATCTGGTTACCTCCTTCTCCTCTACCTCTTTGCCTCCTTCAAACCTGTCTCTTCCTTTTCCGCCTCCTTCCTCGCTCCATCTTTCTTCCTTCCGTCTCCTCTCCCGCCCCCCCCCCCCCCCCCCCCCATTCTCCTCTCCCAAATCCATCCTGACTTTCCTCCCTCCTAGGCTCCACCGCCCCTTTCACAGCCGACGAGAACCACAACCTCACCTACCGCTCCGGCATGCTCCAGTCGTGGAACAAGTTTTGCTTCACGACGGGGTACATCGAAGTGAGCGTCACTATGCCCGGCCCGGACGAGGGGACGACAGGATATGTGAGTGCTATTTTGATTATGTGTTGTTCAAAATGTTGCGGTGGTCGCTGGCGGCGAGCTTTTCTTATTCTTCGTTGACGGCGTGCTATCTGTACACATTTTCTTTTCTTTTGGTGGACTCGAATGAAGGTGTCGATGGGGTGCATTCATGTTGGCTTCGAAGTGGTGTGCGGGCTGCAGCTCAAAAGGGCCCGGCACTTGCGGAGGGGATGTGACGCACCCCTCATGAACGTCTTTCGCGGTGCAAGGGCCGGAAGGAGTACCGGCCAAAATGAGCAGTGTGGTGAACAGGCCGAAAAGAATGTCGTGCAACGCGCCTGAAATGCGTGTCATGGTTATGCACGGACATGCTGGCCTCACGCACGAGGCGTGTTTCAGGACTTAGGAGCGAGCCCGCTAGTGGCGTCATGCTTGTGGTGGGGTACGGCCGTCTTTGGCGATCTTGTATGGATGGGAAATTCTTACATTCCAAGACATACGCCTCTACGCAGTGCGGTTGGTACTGGTGAAGACCCTGTTGGTACTGGTGAAGACCCTGTTTGTTGTGGGTCGTGCACGCGGTAATGATGCATCGTACGCGGAGGTGCGAGTGCTCCGCTTGTTCGGGCGCCTCTGCGTGAGGACGAACGAAACAACGAGCAGAAATACGAAGCTGGCAGTGCGGATGCGAAATCCATTCAACTCCTGCTTGGAATAGCATCCCCAAGGAGGAGCAACCAGTGCTTGCATAAACGGATTGGAGTGTTTTCTTCTTTCGACGAGTCGCGGGTGGTGATTCCGCGCAACAAAATTGCGCGGTTGCTGTTCCTATCCTATATTAAGCTATGATGGGACTTTGTCATTCCATTCCGGCGGCATAATTGGGATGTGGATGTTATTATTTCTGGCCATGGCAATGGAAAACAAAAATCGACGTTCCCTTTAGGCGATGGTAATGCAACACCGTGGTACCCGTTTTGGCGCTGGGCACGATGGGATATGACCCCTTTCTGGCAATGTCAAGTCTATTCGTTGTGTTTCTGGCAGCATCGAGGGGTAGATGACCGCCTCTTGATCCGATACCTCCGCCGCCGCCGCCAAGCCAAGGTTCGCTGTGATGTACGGGCCCTACGTGCGCGGCGCGCGTTACTTCTTTTAATCTTTCCTCCTGCCTTCTTCCTTTCTTTCCTTTGTTACTTCTTTATCTTCCTTCCTTTCCTTTCGTCTTCCTTTTCATCCATCTACATTACCGTGGATGAACTGATGACTAATACCCGCCTCTCTGATTCTAGTGGCCAGGTGCATGGACGATGGGTAACCTTGCGCGACCGGGATATGCAGCTACGACAGACGGGTTGTGGCCTTATACGTACGTCCTTTGATCTTGCTATTGGGGCCTTGCCGCCCGTCTTTTCCCCGCTCTACTGGGCTGTCGTGCTCCTAGGAGTAAACGCTGCTCTACGTTACTTTCCCCCTGTTAGGGCCACTCCTATACATTACATGGCGCTTTTGATGTTCTTCGCGTGCTTGCCATCGCTGCCAACTTTGCTTTGCCCCTCTCCTACATCTACCTAACAACAAGCTAACCTGCTCCTGCTTCCATTCTACACAGCTACGACTCTTGCGACGTAGGCACTTTTCCGAATCAGACCGATGCAGACGGCCTTGGGCCAGCAGCTGCCCTCCACTCTGACGCATCAAGACAGAAGTACAACTTCGATCTTAGTTGGCTACCTGGTCAAAGGCTATCGTAGGTCCCCTGTTCCCCTTTTTCTCCCCTTCTCCACCGCTGACTCTATTATCCAGAGCTTGCTCCTGTCCAGGTGCCGACCATCCTGGCCCTTCATATGACAAGGGCCGCGGTGCGCCCGAAATCGATATCTTCGAAGCAGAGCACTCTAAGGACACTGGAGCCACATGGGGGGTCGCGTCGCAAAGCGCTCAATTCGCACCCTTCTCGCACGACTACACCTATTTGAACGATACGCAGGATGAGTGGTGGATATACAACACATCGCAGACGAATGCTAACAGCTATAAGGGAAGCGCTGTGTGAGTGTTGTCTGCTTCGCTTAATTCTGAGATCGTGGTTAGGCGTTGCGATCTGTTGCGGTGCGGCGACGTCGTTGATAGTGTCTCCCAGCGGCGCCCGCGAGAGCCGTTTCTATCGCGTTATAGCTCCGATATCTTGTTCTTCTATGCCTTATCATCATCGTTTTGGTCACTGACGAACCTTTCTTTCATAGACAACAAGCCGTGTCTTGCCTTACCCGGCTTCCTAGCGACATGTACCAGGGTTCAGGTGCAAATTTCAAGACTTTGGGTGCGTATTCCATCGTGTCCGCGTGTGCATCATCTGACTTCACGTCCTCGCCGCCTCTACAGGCTTCGAGTATTGGTCGGACCCTGATAGCCGTGGGGATGGATACATCGCATGGCAGGTAGATGGACAGCAAAGCTACAGGCTCGGTGCTGCATCTGTAGGCCCCGATCAGGGTACAAATGGCAGTGGAGTCGGGGCAAGGCTTATCCCAGAAGAGCCTATGTCCATCGTCCTGAACTTGGGTATCTCTCGTAAGTGGCGCCGCTAGTTCACGTTAACATGGTATTGATCCTCCTTACGTGTTGCAGCGAACTGGCAGACCATCGATCTCTCGACGATGATATTCCCCGCGGAGCTCCAGTTTGATTATGTCCGGGTGTACCAGCGGAAAGGCCAGATGAACGTCGGCTGTAATCCAAGTAAATATCCGACAACGGATTATATCAATAATCACTTGGAGGCGTATCAAAGTATGCACCTTCTCTTTCTTTCTATCGCGTTCGGGTGCTGATGATGTGTCAGACGTGAACATGACGTCGTGGCAATGGGATAAACCGAAGAATCAACTGGTGCGTTTTCTGTTCTGTTCGAAGTAGCATTCAAGCTAATGGATGTTTCCTCTTGTAGTTCGAAGGCTCATGCTAGTTGTCGAGAGTGATCAGAGCCCATACCCCAACGCCCGTCATGATCACGTTTAAGAAAAGCAATACCCCATTAGAATTCCATCTCGACACTATCATCTCATTCGTCCTCACAGTGCAATCTATCATGACTCACGTTCTCGTTCCCTTGTTGCCTTCGGTACCTCTATGTCGCCCCTAATGAAATCCAAGCATCCCCTATCGGCGCATGACTCTGTCGCTCTCGCGGAACCTATATATTCATGTATCTATCACAGCGTTTCCCTCGACGTGGACTCCTGGCATTATCTGGATACATTACATGGAATATTTGCACATTCATTTCCAACCCTACGCTCATTTATTCATTATTTTTCCTTTCCCATTCTGATGCGGATGACGGTGGACCTTTATAACTCGGTTCCTACTTTAGTTCTATTTCGTACACGAAGGAAGGCTCAGAATTACTTGCATCGACGGACACGGTACAGATAGTCATCACGTTATTCTTTTTCTTATTCTTTGGTGTCATTTTATTGTCCTTCGCTTCATTGTTTGCAATTTTAATTACCTACATACCACTGCCCGTGTAGTATTCCTTTTCAAAATAGCACAATGGACTCTTCGGCATGACAATAGGAAGCCTAGGGTATTAATTACCAGACCGACGATGGTGGGAAGCATAGCTTTCCAGATTATATAGATATACTTTTATAATCCTAGTATTTGCTAACTCCTTTGTGGCACGACAGGTGTATGGTACACCGTGGACTGTATAGTTTCATTGCTTGTGGCTCTAGTGTGAGGGACCCAGTACCTGAAATTCTATGTATCTGCGACTGCAGAATGAACCCAAATCAAAGCGCTCACAAAATGGTCTTTCTTTGGGTGTCTATGTATTATGTCTAGCGACGATGCTTACAGCTTACTGTCGGTTAAATAACCGACCGGCTAAGGCCCCTATAACGTAGTGCCCTACGTATTACACCCTGGCAGCTTAGGCGGGCTACAAAAACATACGCACCGTCAAATATAACGGAACATATTGTCCCGCGCGCCTCTCTTCATGAAAATCGGTTTACCGTCTTCATACTCAAGCCCAGCGGCGCCTGCCTTCTCCAGACACCCCTTCCAGCTTCTCCATCAACTCTACATTGATTTGCGCTACTGTTTTTATTCGCTTTTTGCTTTGAAAATGGTTTCGATTGATCCATATTCGCGGTTTATTCTGAATTCAGGATAAACAACCAGCAGTGGTCAGAACTAATGTTATCGAGGAACGTGCGGCCGCGTAGACTAGAATTCTGAAGCAAATGCTTCATTACCATATAGCTTTCCAGTCTCAGTAAATTTTGCCGAAGCTTAAAACCTTGAAGTTATGGCGCGAAAATGCAAGTTTCGAGTTGCCGTCATTGTCCTGTTGAGCGTTGTTACAGAGTAGATACAGCTCAGACAAGTGGCAATATTAATAGAAGAGTTGAGAGAAGAAGTGCCGTCATGACTCAAATCATCGATGATTGCATCAAATGCTGTAAAGTAGCCGCGCATTCAGAGCGCACATGATTTGTCGTCGAACAACTTTGCTTAGGGTTGATCGCGACCCAACGTGGCTCAAGACTCGCATCTTTCGCCCCTCTTAAAGGTTCTCTTCCGTGGCTTTCGAGTAACTCTATCGATGGCTTTAGATGGTGATTTCGGAGAAAATCCTTCCTCGGTGCCACAAGGTGTGATCTCATTGCCGTACAGACACGTTATTGTGCTCTCAATCCAGTTTCCTAATATTAATAGACGCCCTGAATGCAGACCCAGATGGGGAGAAGTTTTCTGCTATGAGAGCTATCCACTCGACATTTCGTCGAGAACTTGGGAGACAAGTTCATGACGAAAATGTTCAGCCTTCACAAGAAAAAAACAATGACCCAGTTGAGAGACAAGGTCGCCCTACAACCACGAACTTCGAATACCGCGCTTATGAACCAAGAGCGCCAGTGCAACCCTCTGATAATCCATACGCACGCCCTTACCGACTTCAAGGGCTTCCCGCACATTATCAGACTGATCCTACGTCATACGCGCAAGGTTATCGGCAGCGTCCCTCCAATGCCTTTGTCGCCGTAGATCCCTTCCGCCCATCAATCGGGAATAGTATTCAGAACATGTTCTTTGGCCGTCGGAGGCAGGATCCTGAAATCGAAGACACTCCCGCCGCGCCTGTTACGATTCATTATGGCACAGATCCTACGTATATTGATCGTGTTCAAACACCCTTTCATGGCGACTCCCAGCAACAATATTCTAGAGCTTATTCCCCAGCACGTGAATCATATCGTCAAGGACATGAGCTCTATCATGGACATTCTCCGTCCCCTCACCATCGCTCTCACTCTGTTCATCGAGACAATATTGGCCCTCCAATTCTTACCGCTCATCATAACCGTTCTCGATCTCGCCGTCGTTACTATCACTCTGTTACTCGAGCCGATGTTCGTCATCGAAGTCATGCATTTCGTCGTCACCGCTCTCGTTCTATTCATGGAGCCGGTATTGGTGCTCGAATTCATACCTCTCATCGACGCTCTCCTTCTCGTCGACGCTCTCCTCCTCCTCGCCAGCGTTCTCGCTCTCCTCGCCAGCGTTCTCTTTCGCCTTCTCAATGTTCTCAATCTCACAAACACTTTAGTTCTCCTCTACAGTATGCTCGATCATCCAATTCTCGCGGACGTTCACCTACTCGCCATCTCTCGTCAGAGCATCACAAGCGTTCGGGTAAGTTCTATCCATCTGATGTTGCTTTTCCGCGTAGTGGCAATGATTCCTAATGGTTCTGTTATATCCTCTTCGTAACAGAAGGCTCTGGGGATATGTCTGAGCCTGCTTCTGAGTCAATAGCTGCCTCAGTTTCGGTTGGATCTATCACTTGCTCGAGTCTAGATCTATCGCGGGAATCATCTCCTGTGCTACCGCCATTGGACTCCAACTCCACTCCACCTATTGCTTTGATGCCTCGGGATTCCAAGGCGAGCACTTCGCAGCCTGAGAAAAATCCAGAGCCTATGGTAGTTTCAGAACACGTCAATCGAACATCGCTGTCTGGTTCCCGCAGTCGATGCCAGAGCCCTGCTCGTACCTTCCCATTGTTCGAGGTCCTACCAACTTCCTCGGGTTGGGCTGAGCATCATTCCTGGGAAATCGCACCTCCTAGCCGGGATAATTCACTTCATTCTCCCCAACATCCTGACCCAAACGTCCATCCACACCCCCAATCAGTTATCGAACAACCACACGTAATAATTGTCAGGGCCCAGTCGAGATCTTATTCTAGGTCACGGTCACAGTCACCAGTGCGCATGTACCACTCACGATCTCGGAGTTGCTCACCTCAGCGCCTGAGTCCAAGTCGCCCCGTTCGTGTCTTGCGACCAAGAGTACAAATATATTCGAGATCTTACTCTAGGTCGCGATCACGATCACCGCGCCGACATGGAATCCCGCCGGTACTGCCACGGATAGACGCAAATCGACAGCGCTCAAGTTCCTGGCGTCGTTCGTCATATAGGCTGCGCCCCTCGCGCTCACGCGTACGGTATGGCTCTCCGCCACGCTTCATTGGTGGGCGTTCTGTGCAAGCCCGTAGTCGAAGTCCCATTAATACCACCGAAGAAGGATATCGAGGTTTGCCTGTTACATTTACTTCTCCGTTTTCTATACTAATGAATATGTTTTCTTTCAGTATATTCGGGCCGCCGGACTCGAACTCCTTCTCTCTCTCCCATGCAACGTCGGGGTCGCAGTCCTACTTATGTCCCGAAGTATTATGAACGGAGGCGTGGTAGGACTTCTTCGCGTCAACCGCGTGGTCCTTCCTATAGCCCCGGGCACAATGGACTAATGGATAGTCGTCATCGTATTCCTGCGCCTCAATTGATTTCGACAACACCCCCTCGACGGCCGTGGCGCCGTGGCTCTTATGATCCCTGGGAGTATTATAAAGGGAGGCACGGGCATGATACGAAGCGACTTCGATCTCCTTCATATCCACCCCTTAACACTTCTTGTAATACCATGGATGGAAGGAGATATGCGACCCATGGTCGTGCTCAGTCTCCTTTCAACTTGCGTCATTATCACCCTAATACTGCTCCGATTTTAACTTCGAGCCAACCAATAGGAGATGCCAAAGTTTCTCCAGCATCCCCGAACATTTCCACCTACATTCTTGCTTTTATTTTGGACACGATTCCCCGACAAATCTATTTGCATTTTCTTCTCCGTCTACCATATCTCTATTTTTCTCGTGTAACACGCATTTTTGAGGAAGCCGAACTAGGGATGTCGGAGATCAGAGAGATGGCGTTGCATGTTGGGACGCAAGGAAAAGATCTCATGGATTTCACAAGGCTTCAAGATGCAGAAGCTGCTCGAAGCTACGGTTCTCTGAAGTCAAGCTGGGAAGCTTTTATCGACTCCCTCTTGCGAGAATGGAAAACACTAAATATAATTTCGGTTTTATTACTGTCGTAAGTTGCTCTTCACAGTTTTCACGACACAACTGATCTGTTCTCAGTGCCATTCTGACGATTCTACAAATCGAAAGTGCTGCCACGGATCCTCTTATTCGATACTCTGCCCTTTTGTCGCTAGTTTGTGCCCTCATGAGCCTCCTCTATGGTTGTATGTACATTATTCGGTTTGGGACTATGAGAAAGCCGCATAAAGCAGCAGAATGGGCGAAAGTATGCTTCTTCCTTTTTTCCCTGTGTTATAGATATTAATCTTTTGCTTTATTTTCAGGAAGCACAGAAAACAAGAACAATGATCTGGTGGAATGTTTGGGTCCTTCTCGCAATGCCTGCGACATGGCTCGCTTGGTAAGTTGAATATATTATTCTTCAAATATCAATTAATTTGCTGAACGGCGCAGGTCGTTAATCTTATATATTGTCTGCATCATGGCATTTGTCTGGAGAACGGGTACAGGGGGCCCTATCGTCGCACCGATATCACTTGAAGACGCCCTTTGGCCTCGCATCATCATTTCTGTGGTCTTGGCATTTGGTGTTGTATATTTCATTTTGATTATGGCAACATTTAGTCGGTATGGAGATGTCATGGATCGCGCCTGGAGAGCGAGAGTTTCCGGTTGGATGCAAGAGAAGCTATATCCAACCCAGCGACCGATCGCAACCTACGAACTGCGCCCCAGCTCTTTATCTTCCTTTGAAGTGGTCAAGCCTGTACCTAATCCAGATGAGGAGTGGAAAAGACCTGCCACTTTTCAGCTTCCCGTCGTCGAGATGGTCAAGCCTGTATCTAATCATGATGCGGACCGTAAAAGACCTGCTACACCATTTCAGTCTCCTGGGATAGTTGATACAGCACGGGCCATACCCTCGCAATCCAATTTTCACGGACTTGGAATTAGTTCAACCAAGGAAAAACTCCCTTCGCATATACAGCCGGAGAATCCGACACTTGAAACGTCCAAAATCATAGATTTAACGACGGTTGACCATACCAATGCAGGTGTCGTACCAGAAGCCCTTATGAAAAAAGGAATCGACAAAGATACTTGGTCAACTTTCATTAAGGTATGTTCAACATATATGGCTAGCGGCTGGGCAATTCATTGATGTTGTATATAGGAAACTCAATCCGCGTGGGACGGTGAAAGCAACGCACCAGCTGGCGATGATGGACGACCTCTGTATGATTTGGCACTTATACCACAGCAGCGCATTGCACATATACTGGAATATTGGAATATGAGGACATTCCTCCAACATGATGCAGAGATGATACTGTGCGAAGAATACGAGGAACAAAAATCGGATGCGCCAAGAACTGCAATATATTTGGTGGTTCATGCATACCCCGGCTATATTTTGCGGATACCCCATACTCGATTTGGTCCTATTCCTCAAGGTATTGATAGAATACGTATGTTTATCCCGCTACATGCTTTCAAGGAGAACAATTCTTTCTTTTGGCACGAACTACGACGAGATAGCGAACCTCCGGACAGCGGGCAACTTCTAGTCTCTCGTAGCCAGAGCTCATGTAAAGTCAGTCTGTAAATACTGCACCTCGTAGATTATGCTGAAAAGATTCCAACAGATCAGATGATTTTCCATTGAAAGTAAATAATGGTGTAAATTATTAATTTACAAATTCTGTAGGAAATTTTATTCATCGATGCTGGTTCTAAGCTTTAAAAAATATTTCATGACTCATAGAATACCCGTATTAAAACTGCAGAGCTGGATTTCAGCTCAATTGCAACTGGGCCGTAGTTGAGCAGTATGTAGATCGTGGGCAGCCGAGTCGAAGTATGAAGTGCGGGGCCTCCATGGATGATTCTCATTTTGATGGCAGTTTGGCTCATTATCGGCTGTTTTCCCAGTTTTTTTTTGCGTACCGGAGTTTAATGTGTATGCCTCGTCTTAGCATTTGTGCTTCGCATAATCCACGGATCCATTAATTTTCACAGCCGTAGAGCAGAGCATAGAAGGTATAAAGGCTCTCATATACAGCAGTAATTTATAGGTACACTGAGCTTCGTTCTTACATAGGTCTACTAGAGCCCGTAATAGGTATAAATGGTATCATAAAATATACCAGAACTCAATAAACAAACTTCACGGGAAAAATTTTATTGTCCAGCGAAAGAAAAGATTGAAGATGGGGATAATTTAGATGGGTTTTATAGAAATATCCAGCGTCTGGAACGATGAAATGTGCACAATTACATCGAGAACAAATTCGGTTGCACATTCTCAATAAAAAAGAACAATAGAGCCTAAACATAGATAGCTTTGTTATGCTGACATATATCTTAAGTCTGTAATTTTATCTGCACAAGTCCATATCTACCAACAAGCTCCGAACCTTAATTGACAACAAAGTGATTGGCTTGATCCCATCTGGCCCACTCACACCAACCTTCAACCCACTCATATCCTGTTTCCATTCAATTGGGGCAGCAGGTTGGCTTGAGTGGAGGTTTGCTGCTCTGAAAGAAAGGAATGAAATCAAGGTGTAGACATGCAACTATATCACTCACTGCACTGTCCTTCCATTTAAGACAGCAAAATTGAACTTTAATTATGTATTTGGTAAATCAATCATCTTCATAGTTTTTTATGAGGGAAATGATGTAGACACCTTAAAGTAATACAAGAATCAGTGACAAGTTAATGAGCTCCATAATCAGAAACTAGCTTACCCCAATATATATTAGGTCCATCTCAGGCTCACTTTGTTTGCTGAATGTGTGGTCCATATTCAGGTTTTCAGTGACCAACTGGTGAACAAGATTTTGGGAGTAATTTGTTGGAAATTGAGGTGTGCATGGAATAAGAAAGCAGGTCTTATTGTCCATAGGTCCTTCTAGAGAGGCCCTTATATACATACTGCAATCTAATTTTTATAATCCTAAGTGCATAATTACTAAGCATATTAGTCAGCCCAAGATATGACTGACCAGTCTTGAGTGTGCCAGATGAAATTCCAACATGATTAATTTAAATTAATTTGAAAAAACATATCATCACTATTCACTCTGATTGCAGGAAATTCTGCAGGCATTCAATAATTTTGCTTTATTTTCTTATATATCTTCCCAGCTGCTTCTCCTAATGGCTCCTGAATTGTGTGTATTTTGGCCTCCTCTGATTGAAGAGGGTAAACAGTCTTCAGGGAAGGTAAGAGCCAGAAATTTAATGGTATAGACTCTCTGAGCCAAAACTATGTCTCAAAGTAAGGGATAAAAGTGATGTTGAATATAACACATAAATACTGAGAGCATTTTGCACATTGTTCAAGAGGGAAACATACTCTATATAAGAGCAAAAGGCCTGTTAACACTCATATAGGTGATGATCCTTTGTCCACCATGCACTCTATGCAACAACTTACCAAAGTATTTTAATAGCTCAATGCATGAGTCCTTTCTGCACCTCCCTGAACAAAATTTATGAGTAATGCTCCTGGACAGTACATTGACATAGACCAAACAAGGGGCCCAAGCACTTCAAAAGCAGACTGCTTCCCTTAGTTTAAAGCTAGTAGAATGGATGTAAGCATGTCTGTTATGTTCTCTAAACCTGTAGCTAATTCTACTGCAGTTCTCTAATGGTGGCTAGTGATGGTCAAGGGTGACCCTGGGATGTCTTCAGGGCTACCCTTACCCTTACCCTTCAAAACCCTTACCCTTGCCTGAGGCTAAGAGTTTTGAAGTGTAAGGGTAAGGGTTTTCAAGGGTTTTAGATGTGGAAAACCCTTTGAGAGTTGGCCAAGGGCCAAGTAATATTTGAGTCTACAATCATTCTATCTGCTCATAAACTAGTCACTAGACTTGCTAACTTGTCCTGAGCTGCATTTTAGCATAAAAAGATGTCTATTTTTTCAAAGGAAAGCTAAGCAGCATATGGTAGGAACCTTGTATAGTATTAGAATGAGGAAATGGTAGAGCTTTGCTATTCAATTAGAGAGAAAAATAATAGCAGAGGATATTTTTTCCAAAAATAAAGACTTGAATTCAACCTTCCAATAAACCCTTGACTACCCTCATACCCCTGTCAAGGATAAGGGTTTCTTGAGGGTAAAAAAGTCCCTACCCTTACCCTTACCCTCTATACCCTTACCCTTATACCCCCAGAGTTTCTCAAACCCCTGTACATCACTATTTGTAATAATTTTCCTTTCTGGAAATATGCCTCCAGTTTGGATTATGATAACTACTAGGTAGAATATCTAGAACTATCTACTGTATCCTAAAATTACTATGTAATGTAAAAGTCCCCAAGGCTATGTAAGGCTATGTACCATGAATGAGAGATTATTAAGATCTGACTAAAGAATGAATAAGACTAAGTAGAAGACATAAGAAGGTATGAGCATAGGTCCACAGAGACTGCAGCCTGCAGAATGTCTGAGCATCAACTGGATGATTCCAACACAGGATATCATACCTCAAAGCTAACTGGGGAACTGTGTTGAAGAGTTAATTTATGGTTATCCTGATTGCATCCAGATAGAGCTTAGAGTGTCCATACATGTATTCCTGTTCCTGTTAGAGAAGCTAAGGTCAGTAGGCAGCCTTGAAGATAGACAATACATCACTCTCAAGGAGCAGGTTGCAATCTTTCTGTACATGTGCATAATTGGGCTCTCAATCAGGCATGTTGCAAAAATGTTTCAATATTCAAATAACACAATTTCACTGTGAGGCTTTCCATGCAAAAAAGGATCATTCAAACTAATTGAAATGTCAGGTGTTTCTGAAGAGAGCTGAAAGAAGCAAGAATATGGCCATGATTCAAGGTTATAGCATTGAAAACACACACCCAGTGCATTGTTGCAGCATTGAGGTGGACATAATGAATCTAATTGGTCATGATGGTATCACAAACTGTCTCTGGAGGTGTATTTCCAGAGGGTCACATGATTACAAAACTCAAAAAGAGATGAACATAGATTGTTGGAGCATGAGAAACAAATCTCTGGTATGAAAACCAGAGAGTACACTGAAGTGGAGGTTCAGTGATGAAACACTGCAGAGGGGTCAGGACTTGGCTTCAGCTTGTAAGAAGCTGCACCCTCCTCAATCCTAGGTCCTAGATTCAGATGTAGAAGTTAATAGAGATGTCCAGAGCAAAGATTTGACTTAGGAGATAATCCTTTGTTACAACTGAGGTATAAGGAGATGAGAAGAGAGCAAAGACTGAGACTAAGGACAAGGTAGAGAGATCACAATGTAGCAATTAATAAACTAGAGAACTAATACAGAGAGTATCAGAGTTTATATATAGGAGCCAAGACTCCTTGGCAGGGAGTCAGGTAACAGAGAAGAGTAATGGTGGCTGAGATTTGTGGCTGAAACATCAAAGAGGGGATATAAGTAAATGATAAGAATTAAGACTAAGACAAAAGGATAAAGAAATAATCAGGGATGACATAATCATAGATAAGGAGAGATAGGAGCAAATAATGAGATAAGCAGAGTATAATGAAGATGGCCAGAGATGGACTTGTACAAATTGGTGAAACAATGTCCAGAGTAATTCAGAAGTTGCGAGAAGTTGACTAGAGATGAGCATAGGCATCAGGAGTATGAATGTATGGGTGTGGAGCAGTCAGGGAAATGACTTGGTGTGAAAACAGGATATGACAGACAGTCTATGACCTGTCCTTGACTTGGAACTTCAGAATAATCTAGCTGCCATCAATAATCATAATCCAACCAGATTATGGTTACTGGACTCTAATCACTTAATTTGAGGTAGATGCTCAATAAATAAGGAAATATGAAATTTCTATTCGAGGTGTATTATACTGTACTGTTTGCACTGCCCACAAATAACCCTTGTCCAAGGATTATGTTATAGAGAAACAAGAAAAAGACAAGTTGGACTACAGTTAACTCCGGCACAGCAACATAACCCTGGAGAAGCGAACCAACGATGAGCCGAACTGCCAATGAAGTCAGATTTATCCATGGACTTCCCGCACTTCGTAGTCCGAGTATGTATATTTGGCTGTATTTATACAATAGCTATGGCTTCTAACAATTGCAACGTGCATAAATAGTTTTGAGTCAGCGCTTCTTCAGAAACTACCATCATCAACAGGCGATTCTTGGTACGAACCTCGCAGCGAAGTTGAACAGTGGTCACAGTTGCGTTGGATATCGGTTCCACCACTCAAACATAAGTCATTGCATTATAAGGCCATGTCGACTGAAGTTATCAAAAGCACTTCTCTTTCAGACGCGACAACTGCGGCGCAGATTCATGATAATGGTTGGGCTGATCAAGCCAAGGGCCTAAGCACCCACGAAGCAGATTCAATGCTTTCGTTGCATATTGACAACACAAGCGGGAATTTTGAACAAATATTGACATCTCCTGATGAAAGACATACGGATGGATTGAGACAGTTTCTGGAACGTGAGCCTTCGGTTGCAATTCCACAACCAAACATAGGCGCGCAAATGCGATATCAGGCTGCAGATCAGGTGTGTCCACCATCAGATAGCAGAGTTGTTTTCCTTACAGAACTTCTTGGTTAGCCGACTACTTCAATTCAAAACTATTCGCATGCACGTCACTCCACGTATATACCACCAATGGCTACAGAAACAAATGAGAAGTTTATTCCACCACCAAATTCTTATTATTCTAGTGTATATGGCCAATCCACCCAGTCTACTTTTCCTTCTCAATCGCAGCGGTCCAAGGGATTCAAACTTTACGGAAGGAATTCCTATTCACATTCCTATTCCCATTCCCATTCCCCTTCCAATCGTCCAGGGTCTTACATTGCAATCGATCCCTTTCAACCTTCCATTGCTCAATATGCTTCGCGATATGGTCTTGGTACAACTGAAGGAATATCTGGGGACGAAATCGACCGATCTACTTCTATTGCTGGAAGACCGACATTAGATATCTCCGCATATATCCTTGCATTTTTTCTCGATACGCTTCCTCGGCAAGTATACTTGCACTTCCTCCCCCGTCTTCCCTCTCTATATTTTTCCCGCGTGACACGCATTTTTGAAGAGGCAGAGATTACTATGCCAGAAATCAGGAAAATGGCCATCGAAACTACCAACCGCTGGAATAGTTCCACTGGAGACCTCGGACCTGCAGTGCGGAATTTAGAGTCTTCAATAATCATTCCACCATATGCCAATCTTAAAGCAACCTGGGAATCGTTTATTGACTCGTTATTGAATGAATGGAAAACACTGAATATCGTTTCAGTACTCTTGCTTTCGTGAGTTTTCAGTCTACCGTATTCTTCATTTACGATCCTAATTTATGTCGTCCATTTTCATTATTTTCCAGCGCCATTCTAACTATTTTGCAGATAGAAAGCGCTGCCGCGGATCCTGTTACCCGTTATTCCGCATTGTTATCTTTGGTCTGCGCACTTGTTAGCCTTCTTTATGGTTGCATTTACATCATAAGATTCGGAACTATGCGCAAAACTTACAAAGCCGCAGAATGGGCAGAGGTAAGCCTGAATTTCACGGTATCTCCAAATTTCAAACGAATTTTGCTAGGAAGCACAAAAAAGTACTACATTTATCTTGTGGAATGTCTGGGTACTGCTTGCGATGCCAGCTGCATGGTTATCATGGTGGAGATATTCACATTCTCACTGAAACCAAGTACTTACACATTGATATCATTTAGGTCCATAATGTTGTACATAACCTGCATCATGTCCTTCGTATGGCGAACTGGATCTACAGCTGATGCAGTTAATTTTACCTTATCGCCGCAGCAAGCGCTTGTCCCACGCCTTATTATTTCTGTTGTACTGGGGCTTGGGATACTCTACTTTCTCCTCATTGCCAGCACGTTCAGGCGCTATGGCGATGTGATGGATCGAACGTGGAGAAACAGAGTCATTGGATGGACTCAAGATAAACGATCTACAGCCTATCACGGTACCGCTACGCCCTCGAGTTATCCGGCAGGATCATATGTTTATGCTCAGTCTTCTACTGAATCTCTCCATTCATGGAGCCCTCAGCCCAATGCTGGTAGACCTACGAGCCCTTTCGGTCGACAACGATCGCCATCCCCACCCTCATCAAGGCCCATTGTCATCTCTCCCTCGGAATCCTCGATTTTGTCTTACCATCCCTCCTTTTTGGCGACTAAAGTCTTAGACCTACGCTTCATGGGCAGCATTGTGCACGAAATGCCTGATGATGTTTTGAGCCATGGAGTTTTGCATGAAACTTGGGATGCATTTGCCGATGTAAGTACATTAATTTTACAGATTTTGTCAACTACTTTCTAATAACGTTTGGTTTCAGGAAGCATCGAATGCATGGGATGGTCAACCGGGTCTATTTCAAAATGACGACAGATTTCCGGCTCGTATGTCGACCCAACGTCCTCAAGATCTTGTTGCGCGGGTTCTGGAATGGTGGAACTTAAATGTCTTTTATTCACACGAAGTGCAAGCAATCCTCTGTCAAGAGTTCCTGCACGATGATCCAGAGTCTCCTGTATTCGTGATTTATCTGATAGATTTCAGCCCTCAAGATGGCTATCTTCGACCAATTGATGATCGATTCGGCTCTGTCCCTGAAGGGCTTGACAGAGTAGACATCTTCGATCCCCTCACTAGGGAGACACCTCGATCGAGAAACTTGGGCAGAACATCCGTCTTCGCTAAGAGTCGCTCTCACGGAGCGAGAGTGCATTTCCAGAACCCATCGGCAGCTGTGGACCCCTATGTACCTTCAGGCTCCCACGATGATGGCGACCAACAAACGCCAGACGATGAGCCAGCTACTCACTCGTCGCAATCACCTGTACTGAATGAGCTGCCGCTGATGGGGGAAGCGTCGGAGTCTGTTGCACCAATCCCGAAGGACCAGCTGCCTGATCTTTAATTCGTGCATATGGTACATATATCAGTTCTCCTGTGTTACCAGTCTCTATCTAATAATAGGATGGAACAATATCCGATGGAGATACATACTCATCGTTTGACGATGAACTAGAGTCCACTTGAATACCTCTCTCCCATGTCCGTTATACAATAACTAGGATCAAATGCACTGCGTCAAAAAGTAAAACTATTGAGCCGTCCCAATCCCAGGCCACTCCGGCTCGTCTTCGAAGGCAGAAGTGACTTCTAATGGCCGATATATGTCAACTCTGGGAACTGTAGGAGGTTGGATTGAAGGGATATCGGCAGGCGTGGGTATTGGTGGAACATTGCGCGATCCAGCCAGAGGCCACTTGCGTTTTTTACGCTAGAAATTTACAGATTGTCAGGGGTTATTTATAATAACTGTCAGTTTTTAAAGATCACCTTCGATTTTGTGAAGCCCTTGCGAGGTTTTCCTGGGAATATAGAGCCACGTATAGAGCCATTCTCCGCAACAAGTGTCGAACTCCTGGAGTATAGCGAGGGACAACGGGAAGGCGGCATCCTGTCAGATAGGCGAGCTGGTTCGAGTGATTTGAGCGTTTCGATTTGTGCAGCTGGTCTTTCAGAACCTGAGTTCACACAAGACATGGAGGCGCCTTTCTCCATCGAATCGATTGAAGTTTCAGTATAGATGGACGTCGTTGCTGGACCTATCATATAGCTTCTAGGCAGTCTGCTCCGAAGCGTACGGTACTTTCGAAGAGTCACCTAGGACGGAGGTGAGCCTAAGACTTTAACGATGTAGCCTTAATGGATGGTGCTTACACCAAGGGCTATCGATAAAATCAAAATCACACTACAACCTACAGAAACACCTGCTATTACAGCGGTGCTCCAACTGTTATGATTCAGTCAGGGAATAAATTTCATAGGGAAAGAAAAGAAACATACAAGTTACTGCTGGGGGTCGTCATGTTTTCGAAGTAAGCGCCTGAGAAGCCGCAAGCGTCTGGACACAGATGCACCTGAACGTGCGTTGTAAAGACAGGAGAGGAAAGCTTCGACGAAAGAGCGACTCTGTACAACCGTGGGCAGCTGAAGATGCGCTGCTGCACCTAACCAGCCCTGCAGTGCAGGATGGGGACCGCGATGGGGTTATACGTTTGCATCGAGCTGCGTGGTTTCTCATTTATACGTGTTACTTCTTTACCCTTTCAGTAACACTTTCTGTAGAAGTTTTCTGATTCTAACAATTGAAGTTGATGAGAAGATTGGGCCAAGAGCCATCTTCATGATGCGCTGCCAGAGCTGCAATGTATGCTTCGGGTCCTGTGAATGATGCTCCCTGGTTGTTGATTGCGAAATAAATTGATCATCTCAACTTATAAGGCGACCGGACATAAATACACATAGAACTACTTTCCCGCATAATCAATCACCTACACGCCGTTCCTCTGCAAAAACTCCACAATCTTATCGCTTATCTCCTCCAGATGATTCTCCAAGGCAAAATGCCCACCATCGACAAGATATACCTCCGCCTTGGGAAGCACCGTTTTGAATGCCTCCGCTCCCGCGGGTATAAAGATAGCATCATTCTTGCCCCACACTGCTAGGAGCGGAGGCTCGTATTTCCGGAAATATTCATGAAAAGTGGGGTATAGCTGGATGTTAGTTTGATCTTTAACAAATGAAGGAATGAGCGCATATATTCCACTGCAGAAGACCCAGTAACTCACAGTCAAAAAATAGGTTCAATTGGATATCTACATTCCCGGGACGATCGAGAAGCGCTTGATCAAGAGTATATGTCTCTGGAGGAATGGAGTCCGCGTCGGTTTCGCCTGTAGTATACTGACAACCATCTCGTTCAGGAACGAAACACCAGGATAAAATCATATGTACGCACTTGAGAGCGTGTCACTTCGTATGTCGTTAAAAATGCAACGGTATCCTTCTTCGTCTTATCGTTCCAATATGGCCTCAAAGAATCCCAGAAATCGCCGAGACCTTCCACGAATGCGTTTCCATTCTGCGATATAATGGCAGTGATCGCATCTGGGCGAGCCAATGCAAGTCTATTTGATAGGTAAGTTCTCTTCAATAGAGGTCAATTATTCTCAGCCTCACCTCAAACCAATGGGTGCTCCATAATCGAAGATATATATCCCGAACTTGGTAAGCTCAACCTTGTACGTGAGATCAATGATCGTTTTGGCGATGTTTTCGAACGTGTAAGCATAGTGCAACGGCGTTGGAGGGTCGTTACTGTCGGTTTCAATTTTGCGTACATCTAGTTGCAGGTGGCGACGGAGGATATGTTAGTGGTGTGACAGAAGATTAGGACTAAGATTCGCACTAGTAAATCCAAATCCCGGAAGATCGGGGGCCTGCAGAGATAAATGAGCTAGAACATGCCTAATAGTAGTATAGCGGCATGGATACGCACAATGACGCGATATTTAGTCGCTAATATAGGTATCAGATTGCGATACTGAAACGACGAGGATGGAAAACCATGCAGCAGCAAAAGAACTGGTGCGTCTACCCTTCCAGCTTCGCGGTAAAACACGTCAATACCGTCGACATGGACTGTATGAACATGGGTAGTGGTGTGAGACATAATTCGGCGCTTGCGGCTGTTCCAATTTCTATGTTATTTGATGGGCAATTTGTAGGTTGATACCACACGTCGTTGGAGTGCGATTTAAGTACCCAACGAGCATCAAGGAAAGGGCGCCCTTCGTTCGCATTAGTCAGAGAAATGCCTTCGTTTCAGCAGCTGAGTGTAACCACGGTCGAACGTGACTGAAGACCGGATGACTGATTGTTTGTTAAGTCGATGGCTTGTGCGACTAAAAAAAGACATAGTACTATGGCGTTCTCGTATCGCAGAATGGAATACTCGAGTAGTTGAATGACTGAGCACCACACTTGAAGTCCCGTGTAGATGTCGAGAGAACGTATGTTAGAAGTTTGAACGTGACCGTGCTGACTGATGGTGGGTATACTTCTCGCCGCAAAGAGTAGTGCGCCATGGTATTGTTGGACAGAAACATCGCACCTAAGTCCTTGGATGACCGTCCATCACCGAAATTTAATATGCATATTATCGAGGAGCGCCATTGAATGTCACGTACATATGAGCAATTGTTTGGGAAAAACGGCTTGAGGTGAACTGAGGTGCAGACTCGAACGGGGGTCCTTGCATTCTTGCATGTGATGCCGTTGTGGCACGGGATTGTGAGTAAGAGGATGAGACACAGACAGCACGGACCACCTTTGAGCTGATATGCCTTGCTAATGATTATCGTGAAACTTGCACAATAAGTACTAGTTTATGTCGTTGCAAAGAGCCGAGTAATTTCTTCGTAAAATTCGGGCCTTTTCTTGTCAATATAATAGAGATTTCCACGGAAGATCAGGCGAGGAAGATAATCGTAGTTTGGTGGCTGGAACAGGGTAGAGAGCAGATCTGAGTCCAGGGGCGAAGGATGTCTAGCAAGTTGTCCGCGGGGTTGCGATGGTCTGCAGGAGACTTCCCGGGGCCGTTCCCAGGGTAGTCCATTTGGGGGAACTGGCTTGCGGCCCGCTCGGCATTAAGCGAGTCGGAGAAGGGGGAAAAATACGAACAATCGAACGCGTCGCGTCGGCCTCCTAATTAGAAGGGCCGGGTACTTATGCCTGGCTTTCAATCCCATACATCCTGACTGCTCTGGTGGTGTAATAGCCTTGGATCTCATATTTTATGATGTCTTCACTAATTCTACCAGAATCCTGCAATCAACAGCTAATTTGAGTATTACGGGAATTTACACTGCGACAGAGCGCTGATTTCTATCTGATGTTTAATATGCGGTTACTCACTTCTGTGTACATTCCAGACGATGACAGCATACATAGGTTCTCTGGATCGTCTATTATATATTATCCCTCTGCTTAGTCGAATCATTTTTACGGAACCGTGGTTCTCCGTTATGCTACCATCACCGTCTACTAGTGAAAATTTTCATGTAACCTTGTTGGAAGCATTTTGTAGAAGCGGCTGATACGGTGCTACTGCTCCTTCATTCGAAGTTTGAAAGAACAGAACGAGGATTTGACGAACACTCTCTTGGAACACCGTTCGGATAGGGGATCTTAGCAGTTTCGAGCTCCGCTTCAACCGGATTATTTCTCTTCATTTTCTGTCTACGTGTCCATGCACGGTGAGGGTGAGCTGAGTGATGTCGGTGCTTCTCCAATGACGATGTCGCTAGCATCGCTTTACACAGGCTTTTCTCCCTTGTTTATATTTTATCACAGCCGCCTGCTATGCTGACGGCGCTAATTAAATGACAGGTGCTACGGACACTGGGCAATGGGCGTGGCGTCCATGTGACTGTGAACGATCTTACCTGTTTAGGGTCCTTCCCCTGAGCCGAGGACAACAGCACTCCTGCGGCCTGCCTGCTCTTCGCCGCTCCTCACTGACTCCTGGCGTACGGGACTCAGAACGCCCCGTGCCCTCCTCTCATTTACCCTCAGCATTCCGCTCGCGATGCAGCGTCGACTACAGGCGCAGACCTCCCAGGAGATGGTGGCAAAGGCGAACCGACGGCGAAGCCTCAAGACTCTCTTTCAGATCCCTATTTCTACACGATCATCGATATATCCATTCATATCGACAACGCATGCCGTGGGACCAATACCAGCCGACATTATTCTCGAGATTATGGACTTCCTCACTCCCGTTGAGGTGCTCAATGTTAGCCTCACGGTGCGTATGTCTTACGTTGTGGCGTCTAGCGTTACTGATTCTTTTGACTGACACGCCCCAGTGCTCTGAGCTACGTGCTCTGCTAGTACCAACGCTTTATCATACAGTGGTCCTTAAATCGAGTCGTAAATGCCAAATGGCGCTCAAGATGCTAACTCGACGACCAGACATCTGCAGATATATCACCAAACTCGCCGTGCGGCCAAACTACTATCTCTCGTGGCCAAAACCGGACGAATTCCTCGACGAATCATGGCTGTCCGAGCAAATTGAGAGCATAGCAGGAGACCTCGTGTTGCTGCATACGTTTGACTGGGATGGTCTGGAGCTTCCGAAGGACTCGTTATGGCAGAAGCTTCGATTAGGGTATGTCCACTGTTATCGTAATGCTTTGGTCCTCTGCAATCCTTATGCCGTCACATACATAATTGGGATGAGCGATCATGCTGGTTTTCCAAACCATGTATTTCATTCACCCCAACCAGTAGATGACTGGCGGCGGTCTGTCGCAGGTTTCGTGTCTTTACGTCCAGTATTAATCATTCTTCTGACACAGATGTCCGCTTTTGAAACATATCTACACCAATGTTGGCAGTCTTCCCTTTAGCCCAGACTGTCCAGTGAGTGACAATCGCCCCTTTATCATGCTCCGATGATCTGATCCTTCTCGGCAGTTGTTCGACTTCACGGATCTCACAACGATATCCCTTGTTGTCCGCCATGGCCTCGGGGGATCAGGTACGCTTTAAACCCCAGCCGCTGTCTCCGCCTCTCTTTAATCAATCATGACAGAACTGTTCCCACCACTCGAAGAGCTTCCCGAGAGGTTCTGGCAAATGATCATCAAGCACTGCCCAGACCTCGAAGAGTTGTCGATATGCAGTTTCTCCTCCTCGAGTCGCGTTTTCGATTTCGAGCGTGTAACGGAGGGCTCATGGCCCAAACTTCACACGCTCACACTAGGCTCCTTTGGCTACCAGAGCGATTTCACCCTTGGACCACCCAATGACGTCAGCTTAGGACAATTCCTGGACGCTCACACGTCTCTTGAGTATATCCGCTTTTTGTGGAATTTTAAACGTTGGATGTCGCCAGAGATAATTCCAATGCCAGCCTTGTCATCCAACGCGCTTCCCCAGTTGCAGACATTTATCGGCGTATATCAGCAACTAGCGGAACTTCCAAACCCGGAGAGCATTGAAAAGTTAGACCTGACTTGCGAGCCCATCTATGAGGGTCGTGTTGAACCGCTCTGTGCTATACTTAAGAAGCTAACGAACCTCACTTCGTTCGATATATGGACACACGTTTTCGATCCTAGCAGAGATCACAGCGAATTTTTCCATTCCATCCTTTCTTCGTGTCCCAAATTAACAGACTTCCACTTCATGTGCACGACCTCCTTCACAGTAGTGCGTCTTCCTCGCTTCCTCTCGCCCATCACACTCTCAAAATCTCTCCAGAAGCCCATGAAACAGTTGATATCCCAACTGTGCCTCCTTCCCGATCTGAAACGCTTTTCCTTGACAAAAGGGCACCAGTATATCGACGAAGAGATGCTGGATACTGCGTTGAGAGTGATCAAGCATAATCCTGGCCTCACACAGATTAATATTCGCTGGGCACGTGAACGGTGTCCAAACCACCTCAAACAGGATGGCACATATGATGTTATCGCGGATAAGGACGGTGCCCCCGAAGCGCTGATGGTGGTAGAGCGCGGGATACATTTGGTCGGACTCCCCTTTGAACGAAGATTCAAGTATAATCTAGCGCCAAAGAGCATTGTATGTCGAGTCGCTCGGATACAAGAAACCATTGACCGGAGGAGTCGGAGAATGGTTTTGAGAGCATTCAATCGCTGACGATTATTCCTCATCTGTTAAAGGTTATTCCCCCGATGACCTTATTTCGCCCTTCATTGATCAGAATTTGAACAGATTATTAAGTGCTCAGTGCGCTGTTGCATCTAATCCATAGGAGCATCTACTCCCCCACCCTCATCATTCAACTAACCTGCACCATATTAGCAAAGACTCTCCCTCACGTTTCTATCATTCTGGCCGCAGATATGCTATTCTCTCGGACCTCTCTGACTCATCATGTTCTTCCGCAAATCACGACGCATGCTGTACTACCAGCCACGATCTGTAATACTCTTCGTACTAGCGAACATATCTCGCTTCATTCTCGGTACGCTCCTTGTTTTCTTGTGTTATTTCTTGTTTCTGTGTTGTATAGGTTGTGCTTTTAGTGATGCCCCAGCATGTACTATATCCTTGTAGATTATTAGGACCGATTCTTCTTGGTTCGAATCTTCGAGATCGTAGAAGTATTTATTTTCTGACACTATATAGTAATTTCTCTCAATTCGGAAAAAGGAGATTCCAATGCCATTCCAGACAATACTCAAGACATCCCCGCCACCTATCACGATAAATTCGCACATCTATCTTTCTGCGTCATGTGCGTACGTAGGTCGACTCCTGAACCTGGCTCTTCCGATTTCCTTCTTTACACCTCACTCCTGTACGTCTAATTTCTAGTGGCATCGATATCGCTGGCCAAGTGCGCAGTAAAATTCTCTGTACTTCATATCTGACTCAGATAGCGTGCGTATTCTGCTTCCAAACACACCCCAGTGCGAATGGAGCTTCGTAGGAGATTAAGCTAGAACATTTACATTGCGGAATAAAGGGGGCGGAAGATTGTAGGACTTTACCGTTTCCTAATTATATGCTGTGGGATTGTTATTTCCTAATAGCTGGTGCAAGGAAAGAATCCTATGTTTTGAGATGACAAAGGTCTCGAAACGATGGAAATTAGAGTCTAGACACAAGTTGCTTGATATCTGTTCAACAGGGTTACTAATGATTAGATATTCCTTCATGGTAAGAAAATAGCAAGGCATGCAAATCATGAAATTCACTTATCATTTTGCCGAGAATAAATCGCGGAACCGATAGGAAAGGAACCTATCTGCAGGCTAATCTAGGAATAGCACTGAGTACTCCAGAGTCGCTAAGCCGGAATTAACACGTATATGCTATAAATAAATCGCAATGCCATGTGCTCAAAAAACCCAATGCCAAGGATAAATTGTAGGTAGATAGATATACAGTCACCCCAGGAAGTACAGGTTTTCAGGTCACCTGAAAACCTCCGAAAACTTTAGATATTCGTTTAGAAAAAAATTAAGCTAAAAATATGAAATAAAACTGTGCTATAAATCTCACTGGAAACCTCAATAAATCTGTAAATGAAAATGATTGTTTTGTGGTGACTAAAACCTGTTACGAAATAAACCTTTTCTATTGTCCTATTGTTTGAATCATTATTTGATTTTCATTCTTGTTTTACAAGTCCAGACAATTAAACTTTAAGTCAAGCTAAAAAATGCTCCGAAATCCATAGATACGACCAAGATTTCAGTCATGACTGAACGTTTAATAACATTCAGGTTTTCATTTTTCCAGAAAATCAATATGAAACTTGTATTTTAGGGTAACCCGAAATTCGTCCGATGAGCGTACGATGAGTTTCGGGATACTCAAAAATACGAGTTTTGTATTGATTTTCGGGACATATGAAAACCTGAATGTTATTAAAAATCAAGTCACGACTGAAATCTTGGTCGCATCTATGGATTTCGGAGCATTTTTTAGCTCGGCTTAAAATTTAATTGTCTGGAACTTGTAAAACAAGAATGAAAATCAAATAATGATTCAAACAATAGGACAATAGAAAAGGTTTATTTTCGTAACAGGTTTTAGTCACCACAAAACAATCATTTTCATTTACAGATTTATTGAGGTTTCCAGTGAGAATTATAGCACAGTTTTATTTCATGTTTTCAGCTTAAATTATTTCTA
The DNA here is from genome assembly GCA_036937135.1 of Nidula niveotomentosa. Taxonomy (NCBI): domain Eukaryota; kingdom Fungi; phylum Basidiomycota; class Agaricomycetes; order Agaricales; family Nidulariaceae; genus Nidula; species Nidula niveotomentosa. The sequence continues at coordinate 4,351 of JASFDE010000134.1, read as the reverse complement.
AACTGATATCAAAAGTTTTTCGGAAGTCTTCAGGTAACTTGAAAACCTGTATTTCCCGGGGTGAGTATTGATATTGATGCTCATGATCTGGCCGGCGTTCTTTTTTATCAGTATATAGCCAGCTACTAGCTGGAAAGGCGGATGCTACCGGCATTTGAAACCCATCTACTATCCCTCACCGTTGTTAAAATGACGTCCCAGCAAGGGACCTAATGTTATAAGGGTGTAAACGAGCGAAGATACAAACTGTAGACTACGTCGTTTATAAGTAAATAAGTGAAAAAGAACTGAGTACGAAATATAAAACAAATATAGGAACTGGGATGAGCGATGTACTGCACCGCACCTTTCTTACTTCCATTCAGGGATACACTGCAAGCTCGTAATGATTCCAACAACCGTCGTCAGACCTTTGCCGGGATTCAACATCACGGTCGTGTGAGATGGCAATATTGTATATGTAGGTTACTAGATTATGGATTATGGAGTGACGCCGTGCCGGAATTAGATTCAAATAAAAATATCTATGCGAATGTCAGGAGGGGATATTAAAGCGCTGTCCCGGGCCGCTGGTGTCACCGCTTCTATGTACATCAAGAATAACAAGACCTCTCTGCGTTTCTCATGAGCGCCCATCACTTTGGTCATATGGATTATTATTTGTATGCATATGCGTTGAGAATTCAAATTTTCATTTGGAAAGGATGGTGTAGTAGGCGGTTTCCTTAAAGATCTGATTAACTAATAATAAAATATCCCAAACTATTCCGGCAGACCCCAATCCGGATTTCCATACTGAACACTTCCCCGTTGATTTCGTCCTTCGTATGCGAGAGTTTACTCAATATCCGTTTGAAAAATCTTCTTCACAACTATTTAGTATCCAACGTTTATGCTTTCGGGCCGAGGATTGACAGGAACACTCCGAACCTTCGCCGACAAACCACTGATGTTGGACGTTGATGACCGGTTTATGTAGCGGTCTCATGACATACTGGTTTCTGTTTTTGTGCAACCTTCATGGACGTTTTGGAGCGTGTATACTTACCATCTGCTTCTTTTGATGACTATTGCGGAAGTTATTCATGTTGAAGCTTCATCAATGGCTTCTTAGCCGCTTTACGATGGTATGAAAGTATGATACCCATCGTCTCATGACTTTTTCCTTACCTAAATGCTTCTTTTAGTTGACATGATCTAGATACAACCGAAATATCGCTATAAGTTCTCGAGGTTCCTAAGCTACTGCTGCTTCCCCGCACTTCTCCTCCTCTTTGGTGTCGTGCTTTGACGAAGATAACGGCCAACAATGGGAGTATGTATCATCAGCCGCTCTCCTCATATTCTCATTCGCTGAACATAATCTCTAGTATAACGCAAGAATCGCTGCGAATCCCGTGCGCTAATACTTTATTCATAAATTTACTCATCCTTGACAACATACTGCAGTATGTGGTGGGGTCATTCGCGTGTATTGGCGGAGGTCTTTTCGGTCTCGACATCTCGTCGATGTCTGGAGTGTTGAATGCATGTTTGTCTCATTCTTTTTTTATTCTTTAACTAATTTTCCCGAGTATAGAACGAAACGTACTTACGAACTTTTGGATTCGTACGTGCAATCCACTATCTCTTACACCATCGTTTAATGTAGTGCTTTAACTCCCAGCCGAACGCCAATGTACAGGGTGCTATTGTGGCTGCAATGCCTGCAGGTTCGCTTGTGGGAGCTCTTGCGGTCACTCAACTTGCAGATAGGTTGGGTCGCAAGAAGACGATCATCTTGGCTGGGATGATTTGGGTTATTGGTTCTATTCTTCAATGCGCTTCAGTGGTTCGTACTTCTCTACATTCGGACATCAAATATCCTCAGCTGACGTTTTGAGTAGAATCGCGGAATGCTCGTAGTTGGGCGCGTCATTTCGGGACTCTCTGTGGGCCTTGCTAGTGCTGTTGTGCCCATCTATCAATCCGAGATCACCGCACCTGCAATTCGTGGTCGTATGGTCTCTTTACAACAATGGTATGTTCAATAATTCTCGCTACGCTGAAAAGCATACAATGTATCTTCATACAGGTCAATTACCTGGGGAATTTTGATCCAATATTTTATTCAATTTGGATGTTCATACATTAACGGCACTGCGTCATTCCGTATTCCATGGGGTCTGCAGATGATCCCAGCCATTGTTTTAAGCTTGGGTATGACTGTCTTCCCAGAAAGTCCTCGTTATCTATTCGACCGAGGAAGGTATGAGGGACCCTCATCGTGAATTTTAACGCATTCACCGATAATTTTTTTTTAGGGAAGATGAGGCTCTTCAGGTCCTTGCTGATTTGCACGGCGGCGGTGATAAGAAAAACGAGCTTGTGGTTCTGGAATTCGAGGAAATCAAACAACAGGTATGATTTAGGATTATATGATGGAGATCAATTCTAATGCTGAGCTTTCTTAGGTGTACTTCGAACGTAATGAAGGGGCGAAGTCCTATTTGGATCTTCTCAAAGGTGGTAACCCTCGCCGTGTACTACTTGGTTGTTCGATACAAATGTGGTCTCAGTTAACGGGAATGAACGTTATGATGTGTGTTTTCATCTTCTCTATGCCTTCGTTTACTCACACATCAACAGGTACTACATTATTTATGTGTTCCAAGGCGCCGGTCTTACAGGTCGTCGGGGAAATCTCATTGCGGATGTCAGTGTTGTTTCTTTTTATAGTACTTCGAGCAAGATTAACAGTATTTTAGTCTGTCCAATACATCCTCAATGTCGCTCTCACAGTTCCTGCGATCATTTACATTGATAAATGGGGTCGCAGACCAATGCTTTTGATTGGGACCCTTCTTATGGGTTTCTTCCTGTTCCTCGTTGGTGGAATTCAAGGCCGATTTGGTCACTGGGGAGATGTTGACGGAAAACGTAATTACAAAAATTCTATGAGGTTGAACAAACATACTGATTATCTCGAAGCTGTCTGGGTCATTAGTGGCAACGAGGCAGCAACTAAGGCAGTAATCGTCTGCTCCTACTTATTCGTTTGCAGGTAAGTAAAATTACAATTTCTTGAAGTCGTTTCTAAGTTTTGCATTTGCAGCTTCGCTATAACAATGGGCCCTGTTTCATGGACTTACCCTGCTGAATTGGTTTGCGCATATTTTATTCGCTTCGTCCTCGAAGAAATGCTTATATAGGCACTCTAGTACTCGTTAAAGATTCGTGGGAAAGCAGTATCATTGGCCACGGTAAGCTCATGATTATTCAAATACGATAAATGCTCAAAGGCGTCTTAAACAATTCCGAATTCCGTTTTGCTTCCTACAACAGGCCACAGTAAGTTTACACCTTGTTCAATGACTGCTCATCATACTTATAGGTGCAATCCAGAATTGGATTTTCAACACTGCTTTGGCTTTCGCTGTTCCTCCGGGTCTGGACGCGATTGCGTGGAAGACATACTTCATTTTTGGCACCTTCAACTTTGCGGCATTTATCCACATCTTCTTCATGTACCCCGAAACTGTTGGGCGCTCTCTTGAGGAAGTGGAGGAAGTATTCAAACAGGGCCATACATTCGCTGCCTGGAAGATCGGAAAGGACGTCGGAAAGAAGACCCTTGCAGAAGTCGTAGAAAAGTCGAAAGAACTTACGGTACGTCGTTTGAAATGCTTAAGAGGATTCTTCGACTCAATTTTAATTATTGAAAACAACAAGACTGAGAAGCATGCAGAGTCATTCGATGAAACACATTCGGCATAACGAATTTACGAATACCTTGGATATGCCATTGTTGATGATGTTATGCCCACTTTATAACTTCTGTATTTTTTGTCCTCTGTGTAGAGTAAGAACAAATCTGTGTTTGATAAAAAAAGAATATCGAGGACTGGGATATATGGCGAGGAGGAGCAGAATCAACTGTACTAAGCAACTCAGCGCGCTACCAACCACTGGTCACCAGGCACCGCGCTGAGACGCGATGCGCAACTATGCCCTAATAAAGAAAGCTCATATTGTAGCACACGATCACATTTGGGCTCGAGATTTGAATATGATATAATAGGGTTTTTGGGGGCGATCCCCACTGCTCAAAATTTCATCCCAGGGTTCTGTAGTTCGGGAAAGTAAGAGAGGCCATTATTACTGTGGCTGATGATTATTTTAGGATGTACAATTACTAAGCACATTTCCTCCGTCAACAACAACAAGCCTTAGACCCATGCCTACAGCCCGCACGAAAGTCGCTGCGCTCCTAACGCTTTGCGGGCTTTCGGCACGGGACACAGCTTGCCGGGGGCAAGCCCCCTGGACCCCCTGGTATGCAATGCTTGATCCCAGTTCTGCAGTGCAACTC
>JASFDE010000133.1:0-40372 GCA_036937135.1 Nidula niveotomentosa | reverse complement strand
TGAGAGTACTTCAACTTAAATACTAAATATTGAATCTTGGCATTAAGTGCCAAAAGGAAATGATAAGAGCAATGAGGCTTGGAGGTGCTCCTCATGATGTGAGTACATGTGGAGACCTCTGAGAGAATGTAACGAGAACAATAGCTAAGCAAGATAATGGAATGGAAAGGATCATGTGAATGTATCATAAGGAATGAGGCCATAAGGTGAATATGATATAAGGAAATAATAATGGAAACTAAGAAAGATAAGAATGAAGATATTGGAGCATATGAATGAAGTATGAAGGAAAGTTCTGATAATGTACTGAAGTATTGCCAAAGTCTCCCAGTGTTTAACATGTATACTCCTGGAGGTTGTAGGGAGGTCCAGAGGTATGACTGAGTGTCACAAACAGGATATGACAGATATGACACTAGATTGTGAGCAGATAGAATGATTGTAGACTCAAATATTATTTGACCCTTGGCACAACCTTCAAAGGATTTTCTGTTCCTTAAACCCTTGGAAACTGTCATATCCCATTCACATCTCAAGCTACATCCCTGACACCTCCATACTCATATTTCCAAACTCCATATGTCATAACTCATCTCTGATGCACTTCTTGTTACTTCTGTTTTACTCCAAACATTATTTCTTTGATTTGTACAAGTCCACTTTGATTATCAGTTATGCTCCATTCCACTCCACAGTTACTCCTTTCTCCCTTATCTTTGCTTATGTCATCTCCATCTACTTTGTTATCCTTTTGTCTTAGTCTCATTCTTTATCATTTACTTGTATCCCCTCCATGATGTTTCAGCTACACATCTCAGCTACATTTACTCTGCTCTATTACCTGACTCCTTACCAAAAGAAATCTCTGCTCCTTGTATATAAACTCAAGTACTCACTGTATTAGTTCTCCAGTTTGTTAATTGCTATATTGTGATTTCCTACTTGCCTCCTTCTCTTGTCTCCTTAAACTCTGTCATGACAAAGGATTATTTTCCTATTCTGATACTTGCTCTGTATAAACTTTGTTAACTCTACATCTGAAATACAGGACCTAGGATTGAGGAGGGCACAGCTTTTTATAAGCTGAAGCCAAGTCCTGACCCCTCTACAGTGCTTTGTCACTGAACCTCTACTTCAGTGATTCTCCAGGTTTCACACTGGAGATTTATTTCCCACATTCTGACAATCTTCTTCCAGGTTTTTGTAATCATGTGACCTCCAGTCTTTCACCTCCAGAGATGGTTCATGACAGAAACCCCTCACCATTACCCTCTAAAACCCTTACCTTCAGACAAGGGTAAGCATTTTGGAGGGTAAGGGTAGCCCTACAGACACTCCAGAGTTACCCTTGACCATCACTAGCAGTATGGAACTCAAATTGTGATGCAATCTTGCTTGGGTGCATGGAGAAGCAGAAGGCATTAGGACACTTGGCCAGCAACAGTAGTTGGCACACTGATGTTTGGACTGAAGCAGAAAAGGTGCTTTCAGGGTCAAAGAAAGTCAATGGGTGTGCAAACAAAGTTGCAGACAGTTGCCATAATTGTTGGGGTGCAGTAGGTTGTCAATTTCAATCATGTTTCTACTGTGTGCTAAATTGCTTTTATTTTAGCTCAAGAAGGATTGTTCTGCTGTAAAATATCTTCAGGAGTAATCTGGCTTTGGATGGGATGATACCTTATGCCTTATAACAGCCCCTGATGACCCCATCGAAAATATCACGAGAAACCGCAATGAATTACGCTCACATTTTCAATCCCCATATTTCCACCTGTCTTTCTCTCCGAGTTCCTATGGCCTGCCGTCTCGTATATCGTCTTCTGATTCAGTGCTCGTCTACAAAAATGATCATGATCTCTATGGCACAATTGGGTCTCAAGATAGACAACGTAATCGACAAATTAAACTGACGAACCGAGCTAAGCACACAACTGACTTTGATTCCCTAGTGATATTTACGCGGAATGTTATAACACGTATATCATTAAGATATGGGGACTTTTGTCGGAGCAAATGGCACATCTGGAAGTTTGTCGGGTTGAGCATTGAATGACGGCTATAAGAGCAAAGAATGAGATTATTCCCAGAATTTCCTGCGCAAATCTGCAGAGATTTGCTAGTAGAACAGATTTTACAAATTGTAGAGTGAGAGATGTAAGAGAGATGGATATGACGAAACGGAGTCACGAAGTGCGCTTGCCATATGTAATCTCCCGTGCGAATGCGGTGGCTATGCAATAATTTTTGGCAGGACGGACATCAGTGCGATCACATCGAGGACGCTGTCGGGCACGACGAACTTACCCTCTTTCCCCTCACTTCGCCAAAACTAGCCTACCATGGCAGAACACGACCTCACAAAAACTATCATCCCCTACCTCGATCGCCATCTGGCCTTCCCCCTCCTCACCCATCTCGCTGACCGCGCAAGCTTGTTCCCCGTGGAGGAGGTCCAGGCCGCCCAGTATGAGCTCGCAAAGGGGACGAACATGTTCGATTATGCGGAGGATCTGTTCCAGAGACTTTATCCTGAAGATGAGGCACCTAAGGGTGAGTCTGTTGACTTTCATGTTGGAGATCTACGCTTTTCATTTTGCTCGTTTTTCATTGGGCCTTTTTTTTTGAGAGCGATTTACTTATCGAACATGTTCGACAGAGTTCGAAGACAAGCGCAAAAACGCGGTTTCGACACATGAGCAGCTGCAGCAGGAGGCACAGGCCGTTTTAGATGTCATTGAGAACCCCGACGTCGCTCAGGCTCTCAGGCAGGACAAGAACCAGAATCTTCAATACCTTAAGGACAACTACAACGTGCATCCCCCTCTTTATCCCCTTTCTTCCCTCATCTGATCTCTTCCCCTCCCCGTCGCATAGCTCACCCTTGAACAAATAACTGCCTTATATAACTTTGGCCAATTCCAATACTCATATGGAAACTACAGCGGCGCCGCCGACTACCTGTACCATTTCCGCGTGCTCTCCACCGACCTCGACCTGAACACCTCCGCACACTGGGGCAAGCTCGCCTCGGACATTCTGACCGGCAAATGGGACACTGCCCTTGAGGAGCTTAACACTCTGCGCGATCTCATCGACTCGCGCTCCCCCGCCTCGCTACTCTCCGCCGCCGCCACCTCCTCCAGCGCAGGGCAGGCCGAACCCGCTCTCGCGCAGTTGCACTCCCGCACGTGGCTCGTACACTGGTCCCTCTTCGTGTACTTCAACCACCCTCAGGGCCGTACGCTACTCCTCGAGACGTTCCTCGCCCCGACGTACCTCAACACGATCCAGACGTCGTGCCCGTGGGTCCTGCGCTACCTCGCGAGCGCGGCCATTCTCTCCCGCAAGTCATCCTCCTCCTCCGCGTCCGCCACGCAGACACAGACGCAGGTCTCATCCCGCGTGCGCAATGCACTGCGCGATCTGGTGAAGGTCATCCAGACGGAGGAGTACCAGTATGCGGACCCGATCACAGCATTCCTCAAGGAACTGTATGTCGAGTTCGACTTTGAGGCGGCGCAGCGTGAGCTGGTGCGCGCGGAGGAGGTGGTTGGTAATGATTTCTTCTTGGTGGAATTTAGAGAAGAGTTCTTGGATAATGCCCGGTATTTGATTAGCGAGGCATATTGCCGGATTCACCAGAAGATTGATATTGGGTGAGTTTACGAGGGCATCCTTAGTGAAATGAAGTGCTGACGATTGGTTTGCGCTTCACAGGGACCTGTCGGAGAGACTCAACCTCTCCCGTGACGAAGGCGAGAAGTGGATCGTCAATCTCATCCGTGAGACACGGATGGGCGCCGATGCGAAGATCGATTTGGAGAAGGTGGGTTCGAGACTACTTCTTTCCTCTCCTTTCAACGCTCCAACTAATCTTTCCCCCTTTCTCTACAGAACATAATCGAGATCAACCGCCCCGCACTCCCCGTCTACCAATCCGTCATCGAGAAGACGCGTGGTCTTGCACTGCGTACACAAGCCCTCGGGACAACAATGGCACGCCCAGCAGGACAGGGACAGGGCCAAGGGCACGTCGCAGTGAATGCTTAGGCGTTGGTGGTGGATGTCGGCTTGGTTTTGTTGTTTCTCATTTCCATTCTTTTTTTTGCTTCATTCTCATTTCCTACTACGCTTTGGTCTGTACACATACAACACGATACGATAGAAGCTCCCAAAAGAAACGAAAAATCGCCTCGCTGCTGTGCTATAGATACATACGTCCATGGCCTATGATTTTGTGTGGTGAGGTGGAAATCCGATCCGTATCTGAGTATGGATGTGGTATAGCGTGTAGTTTTTTCCTTGGTGACTGACAGAATTTTTGTAATGCTCTTCCTCAGTGTTCCTTGTCTTTCAGTTTTGTTGGATCATGTGGCTTTTGTGGCAGGTCGGGATACAACTGTCCCCATGTAAATTGCATCAGCATACATACCAAGTAGAGATGGAAGACGCATGAAACCCACCTTTCCAGGATTAAACAGCCCCAAAGGATCTATCGCCTTCTTGATCGTCTTCATGAGCTGCACCGTGCCCTCCCCGAGCTCCTCGACGAGGTACTCTTTCTTGCCTACGCCCACGCCATGCTCGCCCGTGCCTACATGAACGTTCATGTCGTTAGCACCGCGAAGTGCAGTAGCAGAAACGATGGGGAAACAACCACTCACAAGTCCCGTCGAGTCTAATCGCCCGCTCTACCATGCGGTGCACCGCGTCTCTTGCACGCTGGAGCTCCTCGTCGTTCGTGAATAAAAGAAGGGCATGGAAGTTCCCGTCCCCAACGTGCCCCACGATAGTGCTCGACAACCCGAGATTATCCAAGTCCTTCTTCGTCTCGTATATCAGTTCAGGAAGGCGAGATACAGGTACACTGCAAAGTCAGCTATGCATCAGCACCCAAACACTACCAGCTCAGGGCATAATGACGCACCAAACATCCGTGCTCCACCCTCGACTCCCCGGCACGAGCGCAAGTCCCGCATAAAGTGCGTTCTTCCTGTCCGCCCACAGGTCCACCGCCTCCTTGTCGTCCCGTGCAAGTTCGAACCCTGTCCCCCCATGCCGCTCCACGACACGCCGTACGACCTGCGCCGTGTCGAGGAGAGACGCGCGCGAGTGCCCCTGGAACTTGAAGAAGAGGGTATCTTTTTCTGGCCATTTGCGGGCGGATATGCCGTGTTTGTTCGTCGCGCACATAAAAGCATCGTCGAGTAGTTCTACGCATTCTGTTGAGGAGAGGCGAAGGTGAGTAGGAAGGAAAGAAGAGAGACGGGGGGAGATACTTACGGATCCCGACGCCCTGGTTCATCACGTCGATCACGGCTTCTGTTGCCTTGCGCACATCGGGGAATTGGACGACAGCTACTGTCGTAGGCATGAGGGGGGCGAGGCGGATGGTCACTGGAATGGAGTGTGCGTCAGAGCTACGTGCTTTCATGAGGCAAGACAAAAGATATGAACAAACCTTCAGTAACAATACCAAGCGTGCCTTCCGCGCCGATAAACAGCTTCGTCGTGTCGAACCCTGCTGATGATTTGCGCGCGCGGCGGCGTGTCTTGATGACTTCTCCTGAAGGTAATACGATGGTCTGCAGCGCATCAGTTGAGCAGCTCCTATAGTCGTTCTCTATCGTGCACGCACTGCATTAAGGAACCATTCCCCCTTCGCTGTTCCATATCTCACCGCGTTCGCTGGATTGGAAGTTGACAGATCAGATTCTCTGACTAGAGGAGAGTGGAGGAAGATGGCTTACTGCCGGAGCAGCCGGTACTTAGCATGCCACCAATGGTTGCACCTGGTGCGGGATCGAGCTGCTTGAAATTTAAGAAGATTATCCCGCGCATAAGCGGAGAGACCTACAGGGAAAAATAGAGGAATCCCTGAGAGGATTAAGTTAGAACGTTGTTAATAGACGAAAAAAGAATGGACTAGCCTTTATCCTTCAGTTCATCGTTTATATCCACCCATCGCGCACCTGATTGGCAGACCAAGTCAGAATCTGCCTCTGTACGACAAAGTGAGTCATGCAGAACATAATTGCAGTTATTTCGGTAAAAGAACGCACCATGAATCTCCAAGATTTTGTCCATGTGGTTCAGGTCCACACATATACCTCCTACAGCATGCTGGCTAAAATTAAGAGTATAATTTATTAAAGAAAGAAAAGCAAATTTACCCCGCGGAAATGGCCCTCCAGACTTGTAGCGCCCGAGTACGGAGTGATAGGCATCCGGTATTTAGTGGCTATTTTTACCACTTTGACAACGTCCTCTGTTGATAGCGGATACACGACCACGCTGTGCAGTGCGCCTGAGGAAGCACAGAAAATTCTCAGCAAGCGGGATATACGAGAAGCAGAGAAGGAACAACCGGGATGGTGTATGTACCTTGATGATAGTCATTCTCTGAGAATCCATGGATGTGCAGATCGTCGGGATCAGTGGAGACCGCGTCCTTGAGCGGCAGAGCTGCTTGGAGCTCTTTGATAGCCTGACGAAAATCTTTTAAGGAACCATACTTCGGTGTGTCGTCCTCAGCAGCGAACCAGCCTGGAATGGAGCCTTCGTTAAGAGTTGCCAGAGTATATCCTAGCAGGCCGCTGGTTAATGAGGCTATTAAGAAGGGTATCCATGAAGTCTGTGCAGGTTTTACTCCCTCCGCCGACTTGTGTGAAGAATCTGAAACGCGGAGCCCCACATGATCATCCCGGGAGGAATATTGGCGACGCGCTGGATGCACGAGGATCTGTACGCGACTTCGAGGGCCTTGCGATGCGGTAGAGAGCGTCCAACGCCTGGCACAGGAGAGGCGAAGAGCACTGAGCATCTAATTCAGGGAGAGAAGGCACCCCGGATCGTACGGGCTGGCTTACTCGGCACGACACGCCCCTTTATTTGAGAACGGGCTTCAAAAGGGTGATGACCTAGCTGATCCATAAGGTACCAGGGACGGGTGTTCTGGGACGTGTTACTACATTCCCGGCGTATGCATTCTTTGGACCGAGATGTTCTATCGGTCCTGTCAAGGTTGTTCCGTCGATGAAAATGGTGAATTGCAGTCTCGATGCTGAGAAGAATTTGAAAGTTTGGTGGCATCGCAGCGCGTGAAAGCAACGAACGTCATCAACACTATTATTATTGTGGGAAGCACTCGCATAGCAGGCAGATTTATACGTTTTGCCGCTTCAATTACCAACTCATTTTCCTCCCTACCATTGACCCACCACAAGCCCTTGAGAATGATTCGCTGGTAGTGGATTTCTTGGTTGGGTCCAGATGATGTCTGTTTTCCAGGTTGCTTCTGAGCTCTTCTCAGGCCCTCTTGTTCCATATGCCTCAAAACCTACCACTTGCTTACAATTCGCTACTATTACCAACGAATTTCGCACTGTCAACGTGAGATCTACAAAAGACGTGATCATTCGGTGTATTACGGGAGTTGGTTTGATAACATCTCGATTGTGCACCGCGGACCGGGCATACGATCTTCCTAGGTTGTACTGCTTGCTGACTACGTAGAGAGTCACGCATGACCGGACTGGGCAGCCTATAACGCCGTCTTGATTTCTCCAACAGATGGTGGAGCGTTTTACCGATCTCGATCCACTTAGTCACCTTTGGGCTTCGCAGACTATAAGACGTGCACTCCCATGCTTTCGGACGTTTCTTAGAAAGCCTGCTGGAACCAATGCGGGCTCATCCCGCCTCCTTCGGACTCCACTGAAGTTAATGGAGCTAGAACCTCATCGATTCGCCGGTCTTTAAAGACCCTGTCCTGCTTGGCTCCGGAATTGCTCTTATCTAACCGGCAATGCCATTCTAATTTCCGGCTCAGAGAATTCGGGGATAGCGGCATCGGCATATATAGAGGCTTCAATCGAGTCTCTCTTCTACTGGCTCTTCCCAAATTGCTGAAATCTTGGGATAATATCAATCTTTGGGAGACATTGGGAATCCTCTCGTGTTCTGATTCTTTCGATATACTGGAACTACGGTTGTCGCAGCGAAGCTTCGGACAGTAATCAAACATTTCTCTGAACAAATTTATAAGGTCGTGAAGTCTGAAGATGATCTACGATGCGGTTAAACGGAAAAGTGCTTCCAAGAATGCCATTCCTCTATTCTAACCGAGTTCCATGTACCGCAAGACCCAATATGCACTTCTCAGGTAAGCAAATATTCTACCAGCTTAAACATATTTGAAACTTTATCATATTCACAGAGGAATATAAACAATTTGATCATATGGCACATAACAGACCTTCGACATTATAACTAGGCTAACGACATCTATTCAAGTGCCATAAATTGTTTAAGGTATTTCGATGCCATGTACTCGAGTCACGTGTAAGTATGAAACATTTCGGCTCGCTGGGCGCTCCTTCAGCGGTAAGTACCCCAACTTTGCACAGCTTTACTCACCGCACTTATGATCTACATAGTCAACTCCGCGGCCACATGATATTTAAAGTCCAGAATCAATGCTACAGTGTTGATGGTGAATCATGCAGGGCTGTTCTTATCTCTTATTCTGGCTTTTTTGGCTGTGCACCAGGTACAAGCGTCCTACGGATACTCAGCGGATACCTTGCGGATACTTCACAAGCACTGTCGAAGCTCAGTTAAGGCGGTTATAGGATGTTAAAAGATGTTATAAGCCGACGATTGTCTTTCTCTTGATCTTTTTGCGATCAGCGCCCAGGTTTCTCCCGTTTCTCTCACATTCCAGTCGTCTATTGTCGCCATTCTACTCGAAGAACACCATGACTTCGTTGCTGAAACTGCTCCCTTCCTCGCGGCATGGTCAGATCCAGGTGCTTATGTGGACATCCATCGCCCTCTCCTTCCTCGTTCTCGGTGCAGATGCATCGACGATCTTCACCGGATCGCTCTTCACCAGTCCTGTAGCCGGAATCTCCACCATCATACATCACGCTACGGTTATGGGCCTCACTAGAAAGCAAGAAAACAACCCTGCACTTTCGAGCAAGCAGCACGTCACTTCCAAACTCGGAACGATAGTATGCGCGTGGATCCTCTTCGTGCTATGGATTGCAGTTTTCGCCACCTGTATTGTGACGCTACGTTTCGCAACGACGGACGACGTCGGGAAGCAATATCCTCTTGATCCGGTACGAGCTGGATTGCCTATTGCTCTTACCTTAAGCATTTTTGAGCTACCTGTCGTCTTCACGATTGCATTCAAATGCACGCGTGAAAGACAAGAACAGAGGTTCATATATGCTCGTAACGCCCGACAAACACTTATATTTTGAACAAAATGTATGTTCCTTCACTTCCTGATTTGTGTCTTGCCATTGATCTAGTTTCTTGAATTCAGTGATAATACGAACTAAACCAACTCTAACCACTTCACTATGAATGGATGCGTTCTCTTTGTAACGGATTCTTACTTGTTAGACGATAATTAGCGTGTACGATACTTGTTGTCATATTTTCCGAACACCGTGCAAGATGTCCGTACTTATCTTTATTTATTCAAAGTGCAGATTTTTTCGGCCAGAAGTTCATCTCCTTCGCATGCTCTTCTTAACATGATTTGCTACATAATGATATGCTATGACCTATCATCATGATCATTCTGAAACTTTTATGGGGCTGATAAAGGTTATTCTGCACACTGCTAATTAATTTATTGATTGATTTATGTGCCAGTGTATATTACCAAAGCTTTGCGATGCATCCAGATACTTTTCTGGCTGTTTCGATTCAGGACAGCGACGGACCATCACAGTCACAGAAGCTTCGCTCCCTAAAATAATTCAATACAAGTTGGGTTCTGGTGTAGATCCCTAATTCAAGCGCCAAAATTCATGATATATCAATTGCAGTCGCATTTCACCGCTCCACCTATTGGCTCTTAAGGTATGCACTTCTCAACATTGTATAGCTATAAATATGTAAGGCCCAACAAACTCCGAGGTCAGTCCAGACTTAACGGCACCTAATGGTCATCCGTGCAGAACTGTTCTAGCTTGCTCTGGTTTTTCTGGCTGTGAAAGCCCAGTACAAGTGTTCTATGGAAGCCCGAGTACCTCGAAAGCATTGCGAAAGCTCTGTTAAGGCGGCTACATGCTGTTAAAGATACTTATAAACTGACGATTGGCTGTCTCTCGGTCCCTTTACCATCCTCACTCAAATTTGTTTTTCGTTTGGCCACCCATACAAGCCATCTGCTGTGTCGCTAATCTAATATGCCCTCCATGTTGAACCTGTTCTCTTCCTCTCAGCATGCTCGAATTCAAGGATTTATGTGGATATCCATCGTCCTCTCCATCTTCATTCTCGGCGCAGATGCATCAACTATCTTCACGGCATCACTCTTCACCAGTCCTTTAGCGGTGCTCCTTACTATCCCTCATCACGCTACTGTTCTGGCTTTCGCTCGGGAGCAAGAAAACAATCCTCAGCGTTTGACCAAATCATAGGTCACTTCCAAACTCGGGACGATAGTATGCGCATGGATTCTCTTTGTTGTATGGAATGTGGTTTTCGCCATATATGCTGTGATGCTGCGCGTCTTAACAATGGATGACGCTGGGAAGCCGCATCCTATTGAGCCGAGAAAAGCTGGATTGCCTATCGCTTTCATCTTGAGCGTCTTTGAAATCGGTGTGATCTTCACGATTGCATTCAAATGCACACGTGAAAAATTTGAAGATCAGAAATTTATCGATGCTCACAGACAAACACTTGCGGTCTGAGCTTAAAGTATGTTCTTCTGCTGATGCGCTTATTTCTTCTAATAAATATATTTAAATTTTGAATTTAGTAGAAATATGATCGAAGGCTGAAGCCAAGGTTATCGACTTCGGTAACGAGATTATCATTGTTCTTGTATTGGTCGGAAAATAATTTCGAAGTACGATAATCGTATTCATATATATTGAATGCCATATGCTGTCCATGTATTACTTCAAAGCTGTCTCCTTTGCGTGTCCGTTCACAATTATTTAACTTTCCGCAGAATGATAAGGTATTATCAGGGTAGCAGCTCTCCACGACTCCACGAGGAACAACTCCGTGACGAGCAGATAGAAGGTGCTGTGCTCACTGGAAATATTCTTCATGCGAACAGAATAGTCGTATATAAGTCAAAATATTATTACAAAAACTTTGCCATACAACCAGATAAACGCGTATACGATCAGAATAAAGATGAAAAATTCGATCACTATAAGCTAGAATTCCAATGCAAAATCCAGTGTATTCTGGGCAGATATTCTGTTCAAGTGCCAAGGAGGTCAGAACAAATTGCAAGCCATCTCAATTGCGCTCACATCATGCCGCCTTTTGAACTAATTTACTCCTGATCCTCAAGCGGAAGGCTGACACCCTGATCCTTCCGTGCTCGGAAGCACTGGACCTTAGTGTACACGGTGCACATCCACTCCATTACAGAGAGGACGAGCAAGAAAACGAGAGGAGCCTTCACCACGGAGCCTGTCTCCCATTTCAGACCTTCGATAACGCCTGCGTAGATAATGCAAGCCATCAACCAGAGGACTGCAAGGATAGAGGACACGAGGACACTGGCAAAAGAGCCGAGTGCCAATGGGAGGATGGTGGCCACCGTCTCCACCCGCTCGCTATCCTTTGGCTTAACGCCAATGATCCACGAGGACGTCATTCGAGAGGATATCAGCAAGAATATGTTGAAGTCCATGGTCACAGCAAAGGCTACGATGACTATGGCTTTGACTTCCATGCGATTAGCTGTGATAGTGGTCATGCTGCCCATGATTATGGCTGTTGCCAGAAGCGTGGACAAGTACATGATGAGGTGCGAGGAACTAGGAGACATGTTGCAGCTTTGATATGGTGCGTGGTGGATTGCCACCTCTTCGCTCATGGGTTTAAATGTCTTTCATCGTCTTGAGCCGCAGCAATTTATTGATTGGTAACTTGAAGAGCTTCAACTTGAACCCGCTTCAACGAATTTGCGTACAAACGTCGGAATAATCTTGACAAGCATCACAAGAGTTGCGCAGCTTTTGACTGATAGCTGTATAGCGAAGGCATGCGTACGCAGCGAGCAGAAAAATTTGGGGTGAACGCGGTTGTATGCTCAGGTACAGAAAATCCGGAGTCATAAGCGGAAGCAATAGAACGTACGTTAGGAGAAGGACTCTCAGCTACTACATTCTGGTGGTTGAGTTTATAGTCGCGCGAAAAGTATGAGTCATTACCAAGTTCGATATCCGAAGTCTAATAAGCGGCCACACACAATGCATCCAGAGCCCTGCCAAACAATGTCAAATCGTCAGCCTCCATTGTTCGAGACAGACGCGATTCAAACACATGCAATGTCTCTGATCGAGTGCAGGTCACATTTGGCCAGGGGTATGACACGATGTCGCATATTCGCGACACTATGCCAATATGAGTCAACAATATTATGTCCAAATCCGAGAAATTCTCTCATAATAAAGCCAGTCCACGAGGTTATACATGAGGCCTCCACTATATAGTTGGCCCAAACTCCTGCCATCTTCATGAGAATGGGCATCGTCTACACCCCCGAAAGTACTGCAGAACCCACATGCACAGAAATCAGCATAGACGCCGCAACTGAGAACCAGACTCCTCGTCACCTCCGTATTCTTCTATGTGGACCCTTAGACCCTATGGAGTCGTTGGGGGATGGTCGCGTCTTCCTGAAGGCGTGGACCGACTGTTTTGAAGGTGTGCCCTCGTTTTCTCTACCCCACCATCGTGGTCATCCTCTCAGACCTATCTCATAGCCCATTATCGCCTATGGCAGGAGGAAGTAGAGCACGACGACGTTAGCCTGAGCAACATAACCTACGACTCCACCGAGAAGATCGGTGTGCTGAACGACTTTGACCTGTCCAGGCGCTGGGATTCTGTATCCCGTGGACCAAGAAAATGGGGACAGAACGTCGATCACATGGCATCGGCGCACTTTGAGTTCATGGCTCTCGATATCCTCACAGAGAAATACTTCGACTGTCGTGAAACTCGTCTATATCGGCATAGTGCCGAGTCGTTCATCTGGGTCTTCTTCTGGGCAATATTTAAGCATCCAGGCGCCCCGAACCAAAAGGCAACCGTAAAAAACTGGAGGCACTGGGAGATCGACGATATCCGCCGTGAGAAACTTTGGACAATTCGCTACGTTGGTTGCAATCCACGCAAAGGTTATGAGGATGTGTGGAAACGAGTAGGGATTCCTCTCCTGCATTGGCTTTCTCAAGACCAGGTGGAACGGAACGAAGCAAAGGACACAGAATGTGGGCAGAGGACTGTTTATGAGAAGATGATGAAGGTCATCAATTTTGAGGGAGAGGATGCGAAGGCAAATGCTGAGTCCTGTAGATTGACAATATGACCTTCAGTAATGCCGCTGCCACTAAGAGATGGTAGACGTACGTCACAGAACGTGGACAAATGAATGCTTACAAGAAGATGATGAAGATCATTAACTCTGAGGGCGAGGATGTGAATGTAGACTGACAATATGTCCTTCAATGTTGACCGCACCCAAAATTAATAAATGACAAGTATATTGTGGTGATACGTTCCATACGCCTTCATCGTGCACGTTGCATGCAATCATATCATCATCATCATCACAACTTAGGAAGTAGAAAGCGGTCTTCAAGTTATACTATCCATCCTTCATCTACGTCAATTGATATCACAAAAGCGTACTAGCCGATAAACAACCTCCCCTATTCGGCAATAATCAGAATGCATCTCACCCCAGTGCACACAGGTCCACTCACCACCACTCCCAACCGTCAATCAAACTCCCGCTTCGATATCTGTACCAATCTCTTCATAATATCCTTCGAGTCCTCCCGAATCCCATCGTGCACGAGTTGGTTCGTGATGTACTGCTCCGTGTTCGCCATGCGCGCGGCCGTATCCTGCGCGAGGTCGAAGTCGACATACATATCGTTGAAGTATCTGGAATAGGGTTGGAGTTAGCGCCGGGCACGTAACAAAGGAGGAGGCAGGGAGGAGGCAGGGAGACAGGGAAGAGCGGAGAGAGAGAGAGAAAGACATACGTAACCGCCGACACCTTCACCTCGTTCTTCCCCAACTGCTCCAAATCATACAGCCTTCCCCACGAGTCGTCCCTCGCCAGTATCTCAGCGGCGCCCTTCCATGGGCGGAGGCCGGCGTAGTCGTCGAACATGTCTGGGAAGATCTAGCAGGCCATTAGCAACTTGCTTGACGGAGATGTGAAACTGGAGGGAGGGAAGGAGGAGGAGGAGCGGGAAGAGCGGGAGGGGGAGTAAGAGGAGCAGGAGGAAAGTACCATCTCGCCCGTAAAATACACCGGCTCCGTCTCCGCCAGCCCCTTCACATGCCCCCACGAGAACTGCGGGTGCTTCTGGATCGCGCGCGCCGCAGACCAGTTCGGGGCCTGCCTACACTCGCTTACTCGTCAGTTCATCCCGCGAAAAAGAAGTACACACAAGGGCTCACCCCTGACAATAAAGCGGCTCATGCAGAATCGCATACAGGGGGTTCGCATCGAAGCTCGCCTGTGTCCGCTGCACGGTCTGCAGGAGCTTGTAAGATAGCTTGTGGAAGAGCGCGAGGTCTTTGGAGGCGCGGAAGACGAGCTCTGCGTTGAGTCGGGGGTTAGTCAAGGAGCAAGAAATGTAGGAAGGCGGGTAGACGTACGGTGCACTCTGTCAATACCCCCTGTAATAATATGCTATTTAGCGAAGGTGGGGACGTATTGAATGGAAAATGGCACCATGCGCCCCAAAATCGATTCCCAGCTGCTGCCACCTGCTGGGCGAGAGCCGCCCGCCGTCCGGGAGGCGCACGTCGTTGGTTTCGAGGAAGGTGAGGATATCCCGGACCTGCGACAGTGAATCATCGTCAACGAAGGTCATCAAAAATATAAGTATGATATCGAGACATACCCTCTTCACGTCCTGTGGGTACTTCTTATAATATGCTTGGTTCCTCTTCATCACCCTCACTAACCATCCATTCATCAACGCCCAAAACCCCACTTCAAAGCACAGGATCACACTCACCCGCCAACCGCTCATAAACCCCATCCGGCCCTTCCCCAAGCGGCGCCATCCCGCCCGTGAGCCACGCTTCCTTCACGCCGGCGGGGTGAAAGGAGAGGTAGTTCAGCGCGCAAAAGCCGCCGAAGCTCTGCCCGACGAGGGTCCATTTGCGCTGGGTCTCGGGGAGGAGGGAGAGGAGGGTGTGGCGGATGGCTTCGCAGTCATTCACTAGGTAGTAGTAGAATGTATTTAGCGGTGGGACTAAGGGATATGGGAGACGGAGGGGGAGGGAAGACACACCGATACTGTCCGCCCGGAAATGTTTCAGATACGCGGCGATCTGCTCGTCTGTCTTTACATGTGCGGGTAATGTATCTGGGGAGAGTGCGGTGCTTAAACCTGTGCCGCGTTGATCCAGCCAAACCCCCTTTGCAAAGACCCAAGAGAGTTAGCATACGGTGGCGTTTAATGAAGCTGGGAGGGGGGAGAGGGGAAAGGAGAAGGGTACCTGGTATCCCTGCTCGTAAAGCTGCGCATGAAAGAAAATTTAGCATCGCGAGATGTGGGTGGAGAGAGGGCGCAAAGTACCTCGTTGGCGTACCCCCCTGTCGCTTGTTCAAAGGAACTCTCCATACCCGGTCCACCTAATATAGGATGAACAATCAGCATCCCGTTCTCCCGTCACATTTCTGGACCCACCGTTCAGATACACAACTGTCCCCAGGATATTGTAGGTCAACCTCCTCTATCAGCGTCAGCGGCAAGGGTAAGGGCTTACAGAACGGCAGTCGCTGCTCCTCTTCCTTCGTCTTCGCCTTACCCAACGGCACCACATGTCTTGCAAAAACCGTTATCTTCTCCCCGGAGGGCTTGGAATAGTCTAGGGGGAGATGGAAGAAGCGTTCGGTTACTTTTAGTCCGCCTGCATCCCGGTTAAATAAGTCGAGGTCAGTATCCCAACAACGGGGTATATAGGCATTAAGGTAGATGGGTAGGCACCTTTGACCACGTACGACTCGTGTTCCTCCGCCTCCACTGGGGCTGGGTGCACATGTTCTGGGGACGCGGAGGAGGAGGTCATGGTTGAGAGCAGCCGTTGAAGGTCACCGTGCTGCGGCTTCGGAGAAGAAACGACAGGCTGAGAAGAACGCGTCTTAGAATAGCAGCACCTTGCCCGCCCCAGACTGGTGTGCAACGTGTTCGTGTTCTTTCGGGATACAGTGCCAACAGCGGAGGATACCCCACGGGCTGGGGGAAGGCGAAGGAGGAGAGATGACGTAGTGGTGGTGGAGAGCGGGTAGGGCCCTGAATAATTGGATTCACGGAATCAATTTGATCTGGACAACGCGATTAGATTACCGTACACCATGCAAGGTCCAATTCCTATAGTCGCGATTACGAATCCAGGGGTAAAATTCTGCAGCTGCTATCTACGGGTGATGTGAAATACATATGTACGGCAAGAATGGAGAATAAATATGAGGATATAAGTTACAACACTGTGCGGATCCACGACTATCATCCCATGAAGAGCAAATATACTAACGCCTCCCTGGCCTAGCCTCCTCTTATAAGCTCCGCCCCCGTCACCTCGTCCTTGCTCGTATCGCGCTCCAGGTCCATTGGGTCCCCTCCACCCCCTGCTCCAGTAGGTGCTGGCGTGGACGATAAAGACTCGTCCCCGCAGCCGCAGTCGTACTCCGCATCGAGGTGCGCGCAGTCGAATTCGGGCTTTTCGAGGCGTGCGTTAACTTGGTTGTGCACGGAGCAGAGCCAGAGGGATGCAGCGCGTCGGGAGGAGGTCTGGTGCAGGCAAGGCACGGGGTCAGATGGCGTACAAGAAACACCACCATGGAGAGGGGTTGCGTACCTGTGGTGGGAACTTCTTTAGCAGCTCCTGGAACTCGGCGGCGCACTCTCCGCATGGGTATAACCGCGAGGTGAGGTAGAAGTAGGATTCGAGCGCGGCGCGTTCGTCTGGTGTTGGTTTCTGCTGAGGTGTCAGGGGCTGTTATGGTTAGGGAGAAAGGGAGGACGTACTTCTGGGAAGCGGAGAGTCGTTGTGTGTCTGCATTGTCCATTCAGTTTTATGCCATATACGTGAGGTGTAATGAAGGGCTCACAAAAGCTTCCACGTTGCCCGTCCCAGCTCAGCCCTACCCACGCAACACACAACACATTAGACATACATTCACCATCGAGCAAGAAACACGTACTTCGCAGTCTCATTCCCCAACTTTGCCATAATAACCCCACCCTTCACGCCCCCCTTATGCGCAAGCGTGCCCTCCACGCCACCTTCCCCAAACAGCTGGCCCGTCCACGGGTCAATGTACGAGCGCGAGGGGGGGTGCATCATGGCGAGCATCATGAGGAGGAGCTGGCGCGTAGAAGATTAGTGAGTGGGTGAGTGAATGGGAGGGGAAGGGGGGGGCATACGAGTGCTACGATGATAGCGAGGAAGGACTTGGCGAAGCGGGATATCATAGCGTTCGTTCGTGCTCGTTTTCGTTACGGTTCAGCGCGGGGTGTAGTGGAGGTTTGAACCGAGCCTGTGCGTGCCAGTAGTCGCTGGAGAGGTGTTGGCTTTAGCCAGGGGGCGGGAACAAATCTTCGAGAGCCGAGATGATGTCCAGAATGGGTGCGAATAGAGTGTATTTGGCGTTATTGAAAGCGGGGGTTGAAGACTTCTGGCTACATAATGGCACGCGATCGTATGCATGCCAGCCACATCCTGACCAAGTTTATATCTTGAGACTTAACCAAAAGACCCCAATGGGATACACGCGATGATCGACATCCAGCGTGCATTGCGAAACGCTCGACCTTTACTCGCTCTTATTTCATCTACTCATGTTTCGCGCACCCAGCTCCATTCTACAACGCGCATCCTCACAACGGCCTGGCAGCGATGAACATTCATGCGAGAGGCGCATCTACGCTTCCCACGAGATGCAAGAGGTGGACGAGGAAGCATAGATAATTGTACCGACGCTGTCCCCGACATGATTAAATGAAGACGAGCACGCTAATCTCGACTAACTTTGGACACGGGCCTCCCGTTCGTGCAGTATCCAGCAACACACCCTGAATCTCGCACCCCAGATCGACAGCATCCGCATCCCCGAAATCTATACATCTCTACTACCCCCTCGCTCTCTTTCCTGCGCACCATGCCTCGTCGCTCGTAGCCCCGATTCCGGCCTTCCCACATCCTGAATCCACCTCCGTCGCCCTGCTCCTATGTCATACATACCACTTATGCGGCATGCCTGTCCTGGAAGCGGCTCATGATCCACTACCGAACGTGTTTAACCATCTCCATGTTGTTCATATAGCGGGCCGCCACTGGATTTGGCGCTCGTTGCGTGCTTCCAGACTGAGAGGCTGTATTGGGACTGGGGCTTTGCGCAGAGAATGGAAGGAGCGGTATTAGATAAGGAAAGAAGCAAGGCTGCTTATTCACTCGCGAAGTATCTGCTCTACGCGACCTGAAGAAGAAGAAGGTGGTGGTATTCAGGCGGGAGTGGGACCACATGAACGTCGTGAGTGCTCTCCCAGTCCTTATGGCGGTCGCTGCGCTTTTTATCGTGAGTATTACCTCCTCTCTTCTCTTACTTTGCCCCTATCCTGACTTATCTTTCCCCGTGTTCTCCGCATCCGCATCTTCTCCTGTCAGGCTCTCATTTTATCGACGCCACACGCACACGCCGTTTCTCCACACCCACCACCACCAGGTACTAGATGGCGAATGTCGTGGCTTGACTTATATGTGCTAAGTATAACGCCGTCCGGTGGAGATTTACAGCGTTTTATTTCCTGTTCTATGCCCCGTTTCGCTGCTTCGTACCCTATTTCTACAGGGTAGCCAGGGAGGAGTTCGGACCCCAGCCACACCGGAAGCGCTGTTTAGACCCAAAATCGCATACCATTTAGCGTGGAGGACGTGTGGTTAAGCTAATATATAGGTACTGGATCATGGCCATGGTCTACAATCTATTATATTAGGTACCCACCGTCTCGCCGCTTGACTCTCAAGTCTCAAGGCCGCGAATGATCGGCGGTAGTTGGCAGTCGTGGTGGGGATACTGTCTGCAGTCGTACAGCCGTATGGCCGGCTGAAGTAGACGAAGGGTTGTCGGATGTCGATAATGCATTTTCAGGTATTAGCGATGCGTTCTCGTCATCCTGTAGTTGCTCAATCAAGACCTCAATAACCTCTCGACGATCGTATCCATCGGCTGCAGCTCCTCGTCAATCTGCAGTTGCTCGTACCATACCTCAGCAAGCCCTCAACGACCCGATTCACCCCCTTCACCTCCCTAAGCGTAAGAGATACACTCTCCCGATCAGATCCTAGCAGCGCCTTATCCGAATTCGTGGCCTGCATCCGGTGCAACATATCAGTTTCGGCGCTGTGACCGCCACAGCTCCTAATTTCGCGTGCCTCTCTTCGTGTATCTCATGTGCACGGCCTTGCTTACTGAGATGATGTGTCCATGGGACGAAGTGGGAATAGTTCCAGGGCGTTGGCAAAGCGGGTCGCGGTGGAGGTTCGTGGTGGTAAAATGGGAGCATTTACGCCTAAATGCGAATTCTTGTCATTGGCCGCCCATCGCGCTAGGCCCTAACGCATCCGCTACGCGAGCATCTCATTCGCACCCCATGTTGGTGTCTCGTCCCCGCACTTCCCGTCGCCTACCTCCCCTTCCATACCCTATTATCTTATCTATCCATGCGCGGCAACTCATCCATAGCCTCATTTCAATACGTCATCAAATCCGCTGCAACCCTCGATCATGCTACGTCTTCACTTCAGTGTGCTATCACCACACCAACTGGATGCTAGCTCTTTTGTCGTGCGTCTTTGCTAGCAGTGCGCTTGTGTCGCTGTGTCGCCGCTCAACTTATACCTTGAAGGTCATAGCAGTTGCGTTCCAAGCCGTTCGCTGCACGCAGGAGTTCCATTCTCATCATGTAGTGGCACGGCCAGTTCGAGTTGAGCTATCTGACCACATTCCATAGAGAGCATGCTGTTTGCACGCTTTCGGGTATTCATCAATGTTATGTTTGAAGTCATGCGCGATTAGGATTAGGTGCGGAACGGCAGGAGGGACAGCCAGAGTAGGAGAAGGACGAGTAACAGGTCGCGTCATCTCACGAGTGTCGATCATTCAAGAGTTTTAAAAGATGATAGAGTGCTAATATAGGTCCTTACTGCTGATTCAGAGGCGGAAGATGAAATATAGTAAATGCAGATATCTATGGTGGCTATTCTTAATACGATGTGGTCCTTTAATGGATAGCAATCCGTGCCTCAGCAGACTAAATGGTCCATTTGATGAGCTCGATACTTCAGGCCTCATTATCTAGGTTTGATCAGCCTGTTGAGAAAGAGTGCTGAGATCAAGGCCAGCACTATCACCGCGGTGGTAGCTGAACTGCTGTGAACCCACGACAATGATTCGGTCAGATATAAGGCCATGAGGCGCCCATGCGGCATTGGCACTACCTTGACGCCTCCTTTCTGCCACCACAATATTGCTACGTTGCAGACTGGACTCCATCTAGAACCGCTACGCAACTCCAGAGAGGCGCATACCATACATTTATCTTGCGCTTTGTGCCTGTAACCGCGAAATAAAATGACCGAAAGGACTCATGCGGATGCTTCCAAAAGCAACGCCTCTCGTCTACCTCATGTCAATCCCGGAGCTGCTCCTCTTGCGTACCCTCAAATCAATGGTTTCTTCCCTAACTCCAAGGGCTTTATTCAGCAAGATTGCACTTTTATTGAAGTGCATGGTGATTACATTTCGAGTCAGAACACTACACAGCAAAAGTTGGACTCGGCAAACGTCACATTGAATTCGGACTCTCTGACAGGTGAGTCCCAAGCATATTTTGACTTTGGTCCCTCCGAATCTCATCCCCAGCCATAGGCAGCTTCACAGAGGTCACTTATAAGCTCTGCCCACCACCGACACCCCTCTTTACTGGACGGGAAAATATCCTGTACGACGTGGAGAATTATTTCAGCAAAAACATTGGTACTCGACATATTTGTGTTCTGCATGGCGTTGGGGGTGTTGGAAAAACTCAGATAGGATACCGATTTGTTGAAAAATGTATCCAGAAGAACCGGTAAGTCAAATCACCCTGAAAATATATTTTACAGAGGGCTTACACTAAGTTATTTAGATTCTCCGATGTATTCTTCATTGATGCTAGTAACTTGGAGACTATCAATGTGGATTTGCAGAATATTGCCCTAGGCAAGAAAATAGGCAAATCAGGAGAGCATGCATTGCGTTGGCTTGCAAGTCAATGTCAGCGCGAGTGGCTCATTTTCTTCAATAATGCGGACAACACTGCTCTCAATCTTGCTGAGTTTTGTCCAGCTTTCTCTCATGGAAATATCCTGATCACCACAAGAAATCCGGAATTGCATGTGCTAAGTCCAAATGCATGCTTCAAAGTCACAGATCTGGAAGAGGAAGAGGCCATAGAACTCCTTCTATCTATGGTAGGTGGCAATAATGTGACCAAGACTTCCCGAGACAATAGCACTGCCATTGTGAAGGTGTGTGTCTGTAGTTCACTCTCAAGTTTGTACTTACTAATGAATTTAATTCACTTTAAAGGAGCTTTTTTATCATCCATTGGCCATTACACAGGCAGGTGCCTATATTGTTAGGCATGGAAATCTGAGTGGCTACCTTGATCTGTACAAGAAGAACAGGATCAGACTTTGGCAAGCACAGACAGTACAGAGGCCTGACAACTACCAGTGGACTGTCTCTACAACTTGGCAGATGAGTATAAATTGTCTACAGCCAGTAGCATTTACATTCTTGAGGATCTGCTCATTCATGCACCATGATGGTATTTCAGAAGAAATATTTAAACAATCTTCTGCTTCCTTGCTTTATGTGGCTGGGGCTCCACCTTTGATGGTTGAATTCCTCAAAAATTTTGTGTCTTGCAGTGGGGATTGGGATTCTTTCCTGTTTCAGGAAATGGTGGCTGATGTGCAGTCATACTCTCTGATGAGTTTTGATGATGCAAATAAAGTCTATTCTGTTCATCCACTTGTGCATGCTTGGGTGTGCACTATGGCTGAAGGTAATGAATCTGCTCAAGTTTTGACACAGCATTTAGTTGGGCTATCAATACATTGGCAGTTTGAGCTCAAAGACTACAAGTACCGACATGCACACTTCAGCCTCATGTTCATGCTGTACTGAAGCATTGTCATGACATTTCACCAGACTTACTGTCAAGCTTTTCATTAGTGTACTTTGAAAATGGCCACTACAAGGAGGCAGAGAGGCTTATAGCTGAAGTAGTGGAGGCTAAGAAGCAGCTACTTGGGAAGAAGCATCCTGACACACTCACTAGCACAAACAATCTGGCATGGACATACATACAACAAGGCCACTTCAAAGAGGCAGAGAAGCTTCTAGTGGCAGTGGTGGAGGCCAGTGAGCAGCTACTTGGAAAGGAGCATCCTAACACACTCAGTAGCACAAACAATCTGGCATTGACATACATGCAACAAGGCCATTTCAAAGAGGCAGAGAAGCTTCTAGTGGCAGTGGTGGAGGCCAGGGAGCAGGTACTTGGAAAGGAGCATCCTAACACACTCAGTAGCACAAACAATCTGGCATCAACATACATGCAACAAGGCCACTTCAAAGAAGCAGAGAAGCTTCTAGTGGCAGTGATGGAGGCCAGGGAGCAGCTACTTGGGAAGAAGCATCCTGACACACTCACTAGCACAAACAATCTGGCATCAACATACATGAAACAAGGCCACTTCAAAGAGGCAGAGAAGCTTCTAGTGGCAGTGGTGGAGGCCAAGGAGCAGCTACTTGGAAAGGAGCATCCTAACACACTCAATAGCACAAACAATCTGGCATCAACATACATGCAACAAGGCCACCTCAAAGAGGCAGAGAAGCTTCTAGTGGCAGTGGTGGAGGCCAGTGAGCAGCTACTTGGAAAGGAGCATCCTAACACACTCACTAGCACAAACAATCTGGCATCAATATACATGCAACAAGGCCACTTCAAAGAGGCAGAGAAGCTTCTAGTAGCAGTGATGGAGGCCAGGGAGCAGCTACTTGGGAAGAAGCATCCTGACACACTCACTAGCACAAAAAATCTGGCATCAACATACATGCAACAAGGCCACTTCAAAGAGGCAGAGAAGCTTCTAGTGGCAGTGGTGGAGGCCAGTGAGCAGCTACTTGGAAAGGAGCATCCTAACACACTCAGTAGCACAAACAATCTGGCATCAACATACATGCAACAAGGTCACTTCAAAGAGGCAGAGAAGCTTCTAGTGGCAGTGGTGGAGGCCAGGGAGCAGGTACTTGGAAAGGAGCATCCTAACACACTCACTAGCACAAATAATCTGGCATGGACATACATGCAACAAGGCCACTTCAAAGAGGCAGAGAAGCTTCTAGTGGCAGTGGTGGAGGCCAGGGAGCAGCTACTTGGGAAGGAGCATCCTAACACACTCACTAGCACAAATAATTTGGCATGGACATACATGCAACAAGGCCACTTCAAAGAGGCAGAGAAGCTTCTACTGAAAGTGGTGGAGGCCAGAGAGCAGGTACTTGGAAAGGAGCATCCTGACACACTCACTGTCAAGGGTTGTGGTTGTACAAGCTTCATGCTTGTGGTCAGAAGATGGCTGTGTGTGTGAATATTCTGATGGGCTATATATAGACTACATCCACCTTGTTTATGTATCTTACTTGAGTGAACCCAAGTCCACAATTTGTCCCCCTTTGTTGTTTGCTCTCACCAGCATTTTAGTTCTTGGAGGAGAGTGGCACTTCCCAACAGGAGTTTTGACACTCACCAGCATATGTTATGGCAGTTAAGCCTAAATCATTGGTTCAAGGCAAATTTTGGTAGTTTCTGTGATTTAATGAAGACACTTATTAGGATAGGACAGTTGTTGATTTGGTAAGTTGTTTTCTGGGTCAAGCTTAGATTTGATGAGTCTCAATAAGACCTAAGTCTTCAAAGAGGTTTAAGTTTGTTAAAGGGATCAAAGTT
Organism: Nidula niveotomentosa; assembly: GCA_036937135.1. Taxonomy (NCBI): domain Eukaryota; kingdom Fungi; phylum Basidiomycota; class Agaricomycetes; order Agaricales; family Nidulariaceae; genus Nidula; species Nidula niveotomentosa. Next base: position 16,274 of record JASFDE010000133.1, on the reverse strand, counting down.
TTGTGAGATTGTCACAAGGCTTATATTTGCCTAGGTCAAGCTGAAGGGCAAGACCCATGTACAGAAGTCTACTTATATTAAATTATGATGTCTGTAATGGTATACTGAGTATAACTACTATTATTGCTGGCTAGTCCAGATATAAATATCATGTGATAATCATTTATTATAAGAAAGAAAAGTTGCATAGCAGGTAGGAATAATGAAATAAAGAATTTGTAACATTATCCCCTTCTTATGTTCAAAATCTCTGAGTTTGAATTTCTAATGTGGTTCTTGAGCCATGTTTGCAATGGCATTTTTAGGGTAGTCAAAGTTGTTATCATCAACATACTTGGGGATTTTGGACTGGAAGCATTGGGAAGGATAATGTCTAGGGCTGACTCAGTGACAGTTTCTACACCAGAACCCAGACAGCTGTGTGCATAGTGTCTGATTTTCTGACACTTGTAACACTCTGCACTGTTCAGCAATACAGGTTGAGGTCTTCCTGGTCTGATTCTGATATGATGTTGACTACTACAGCTTGACAACATAGACAGTTCCTCTACAGAAGGGGTGTTGTTAATTTTGATAGAAAATATGCAAGCTCCAAGAGAAACCCCATGGCAGTAGGGTATAACAGGTTTCTTTACTGTGGGTCTTCATTTCTGTGCTCTAATAAACTCCCATAGTCTGCATTGAATGGTGGATTTGAGAGCTTCATCTAAGCCCTGATGTTACCTGCTAAGTAATCTCTGCTTGGTTGCTTTGTGCATAAATGGAATAAACAAGCACAAGGAAGGTGTTTTTGCCATGTCTGCCACCCTTCTGCAGATGTGATTGTCAAAATAAGAGGTGTTGAGCATGTTCTTGCATTAGTTGATAACCAATGCAAGGTTATCAGCAGGTCAAAGATTGTCAATGGTCATAGAGGTTGCAATGGAAGAAATGGAGGAGGGCATGATGATTTCTGAATTTGGGTGTTTAGATGAGTGCAGTGAAGCTGCTGTCTGAAGTTGACAGCATTCAATTCTTCTCTTTATATCCCCTTCAGGATATCTGGAGAGTTTCAAAGATTTGATTCTACAACCCATTCGTTTGATGATGTGGAATAGCCAACTCACTTCATGAGGTACTGCATGCCCCATTCTTGTTTCTGATGTCCTACAATTGCTTCAACTTCATATTCTTCTGCTCCATTGATCAGGTCAGGAGGTGGCTCTAGAAAGTTTGGTCTATGTACTTTGTTTTTATGATAGGATGATAGAAGGCCTGCTTGGAAGACAGGGTGGACTCACCATTGATCTGGGAGTTTCAACTTGTACATCAAATGTCCAAGAACTTCGCTGATGATGAAGGGTCCTTCATGTTTTGGGACAAGTTTCCTTGTTTGATACAATAGCTTGAGGTTCTTGGCCTCTAGCCACACCTTCCATCTGATGGTGAAAGGTGTGAAGTTTTTTCAATTCTGTTGTAAGATCATCTGTCAAGCAAGTTTGTGCATTGCTTTAGCTTGCTCTAAGATCTTTTCTGTCCCCCCAGTATTCCAGCCAGAATCTGGTGAAATCCTGAAATTCCAGGAGAATACATTTAGTGTTACAGCAATTAAGCCAAGTTATAGTTTTGAAGCAAAGTTTGTTGATTATAATATTTCAGAGTTTGTTTGATGAAGATACATGTCTTGAACAAGTGTTCAAGACATGTGTCTTCATTGAACAAAGTCTCTATCTAGGAGAAGCTTAGGTTCAAAGAGCTCAAGACTAAGTCTTTAGAGGTTTGAGTTTATGCCAAAGGAGTTCTGAGTTCAGTGTGATTGTCACAAGGCTTATATTTGCCTAGGTCAAGCTAAAGAACTATACTAGTGTACATAGTACTACTTATAGTAAACTATGTTGGTCTGTGTGCTATATCTACAATTGCTGTTGGCTAGTCTAAATATATGTCTGATTACTATCAATGAAAAAGAAAGTTGCATAGAAGGTACAAATAACCAAGTGGGAATTTGTAACATTACTCCCTTCTTATGATTGAGCTCTCTGAGTTCAACCACATGGTTCTCTGGTCATATTTGCTATGGTATCATTGGGAAAGTCATAGTTGTTATTATCTTCATAATCTGGGAGGTTGATGTAAGGGCATTGAGTGGCATAATGCCCTGGGGCCATTTGATGACAGTGTGGATGTTGATATTCTGAGCAACTGGATTTATAATGTCCAATTTTGTGGCATCCATAGCATTTTGCACTAGCAGGTCTTCTTGCTCAAGGTTGAGGTGTGTCTGGTCATTGTCCATAGGTTCATCAGCCACAATGGTTCATTGTTGTAGTTGCAGTTTCATCTTTGATGACAATGGGAAAATTTGGGTGATCTCCTGGTGAGATTCCTTGGTGATAGGATGCAAATGGTTTCTTTACTGTCTGTCATTTCTGCAGTCTAATAACATCCCATAACTCACATGGGATTGTGGCATTGAGGGCAGCATCAAGGTCTTTGTTTTTTTTTCTTAATAATTTTCAGGTTTCCTCCATCTGGTCTCTCATTGCATAAATAGTATCAGTGAGAGCCAAAAGGACTTCACTGCTGTATTTGTTGATCTTTCTCTGAACATGGTGATCAAAGTACAGGGCATTTAACATGCTTTTGCACTGGTTGGCCACAGTTGTAAGATTGATGGCAAGGCAAGCATTGGCATCATTTGTAGTGGAGGTTGTCAAGTTGGAAGGTGTGTAGGAAGACATTGTAGGTTTGGTTTAGATGAGTGCTTTGTGGGGCTATTGTCTGATTTTCACAGTAATTGTAATTTGTCCTTATATCCCTTCAGGATATTTGGAGAATTCCAGAGGTTTAACTCTGAAATCCATTCATTGGATGATGTGGGATAACCAACCCATTTCATGAGGTATTGCATGCCTCATCCTCATTTTGATGTCCTATGATTGCTTCTACTTCATATTCTTTGGCTCCATTGATCAGATCAGGAGGTGGTTCTAGAAAGCTTGGTCCATGTGCTTCATGTTCATGATAAGGTGATAGAAGTCCAGCATGGAATACAGGGTGAATTTGCCATTGGTCAGGGAGTTTCAGTTTGTACATTAAGGGACCCAGAACTTTATTAATGACAAAGGGTCCTTCACATTTCAGGGCAAGTTTCTGTGTTTGGTATGGTAGTTTGAGGTTTTTTGCCTCAAGCCAAACTTTCTGTCTGATGACAAAGGGTTTGAAGTTCTTCCAATTTTGTTGCAGGACCATTTGTCATGCAAGTTCATGCATTGCTGCAGCTTCTTCTCTGGCTCTTTTCAGGGTGTCTATGTGTTGTTTGACACTGGGCACATTTGTTTGATCTGTGATTCCAGAAATAGATTTTGGGTTATACCACATCATGAGGAAGAATGGGGTTTGTTTCCTGGCTGCATGTTCTTGATTGTTATGAGCAAATTCTGCCATAGGTAATAAGTTTCTCCAGTTCTCTTGATTGTTTGAACAAAACATTTGGAGATAGACTTCAGCTTCCTGGTTAACCCTTTTGGTTTCACTGTCGGTCTGGGGATGATATGCTGTGCTCATGACAAGTTTGATTCCTAGGAGTCTTCCAAGTTCTTGGAAAATGTTGGCAGCAAATCAAGGGTCACAATCTGAAAGAATCTGTTGTGAGAGTCCAAATTGTCTGTACACATGATCTAGAATGAGGGTTGCAACCCCAAGAATGTCAATTTTCTTGTTGCAAGGGATTAAAATCACCCCCTTTGTAGATGAATGGTCAATGATGACCAAGATAGAGTCATCCCCTTTATTTTCAGGTAGATCAGTGATGAGATCCATTGTGATGTGAGAGAATGGATATGTTTCTGTGGGTGTTTTGATCAGTGTAATCAGTGGTGTTGTTGGGTGCATGTTGATCTTCATTTGTTGACAGGATACACATCCTTCAACATATATTTTTATAAAGGTATACATTCCTGGCCACCAGTATTCATGTTTCACAAGTTCAAGTGTTCCATATTGTCCAGGGTGTCCTGCAGGTTGTGAATCATGATATTTTTGTACTATGTTTCTTTGTAGTTCTTTGTTCAGGGGTATATAGCATTTGTCTCAAAAGAATAAAATGCTGTCTTCAATTTTCCAGTCAGACAATGCTGATTTTATTGGGGGTACTCCACTGGTTTTGAGGGCTTTTGTTGCATCAGCCATGAGTTAGTCCTTCATGGTGTTTTTGGCAATGATTCCATGGAGTTTGGTGTCAATTGTTCTGATGAATAAATGGTCTGGAAGCATGACCATGTCTTTGTTGTCTGTGTCTTCTTTGGGGCAAAGATCTTCTTGTCATGACAGAGCATCTGATTGGACCATTTTTGATCCTGGGACATGGATCAGGTTAAGGTCAAATTCTGATAAGAACAGACTCCATCTTGCTTGGTGTCTGTTCAATTTCTGTGCTATTTGAAAGTATGTCAGGTTCTTATGATCTGACAGGATTGTTGTTGGGAATGAGGCTCCCAGAAGGTAGTGGTGCCAGGTCTTGAGGGCTCTTACAATTGCTAAGAGTTCTTGATCATATATTTCATAATTCCTTTCTGGTGTGGAAAAGGAGTAGGAAATATATCTGCAGGGGTGCCAGTCTACATTAATATCCTGTTGTTTGAGGACTGCACCTGTTGCCTATTTGGAAGCATCTGATTCTATGAGGAATGGTTTACTGGTGTTGGGGATAGCCAGTACTGGTTTCTCAAGGAACTTTTGTTTCAGGTTTTCAAATGCTTGTTGGCATGCAGGGGTCCATTTGAACTTTTTATCTTTCTTGGTAAGATTGTTCAAAGGTTGTGCCATATCCAAATAGTGTCTGATGAACTTCTGATAGAAGTTTCCAAATCCAAGGAAGGATCATACTCCTTTTACTGTGGCGGGGGTTTTCCAATCTTGTATTCCTGCTAGTTTTGCAGGGTCCATGGCAATGATTCCTGGTCTAATGACAAGACCAAGGAAATTGATTTCCTGTGTGCTGAATTTGCACTTTTCTGGTTTTAAGTACAAATCATGTAGTTGCAGTCATTCCAAAACATGAAGTGTTCATGTTTGGTGTTTGTCTGGGTTTGTTGAAAATATTAGAATATCATCCATATAGATGACTATCCATCCTTTGTTGATCATATCCTTGAAGGCATCATTCATGAATGCCTGAAAGGTTCCAGGGGAGTTACATAGGCTGAAGAACATGACTGTGGGTTCATAGAGTCCTCAATTAGTTTTGAAGGCTGCTTTCCACTGATCTCCATCTTTGATTCAAACATTGTTGTGGCCATTTTGGAGATCCATCTTGGAAAAGACTGTGGCACCTTTTAATTTATCAATGAGATCACTCACCAAGGGTGATGGGTAAGTGTTCTTGATCATTCTGTTGTTTAGGTATCTGTAGTCTTGGCAAGGTTGAAAGGCTCCCTTTTCTTTCTTGGACACAAAGAAAAAGGGAGAGGCCATAGGAGATTTTGAAGGTTGTATATGTAGCCTTTTCTGAGATTTTCTTTGATGAATTCATCCTGTAATTTCTGTTCAGTTGGTGTCAAAGAATAGATTTTACAGTCTCATGGGATGAATTCTGGTTTCAAATCTATGGCATGGTCATATGGTCAGGGTTCAGGGAATTGTTCTGATGCTTTCTTTTTGAAGACTGATTTAAACCTTTGGTATTCTTTGGGAATCAAGTCTTCAATGGGTTTTTTCTCCTTTTCCTCAGTTTGTTGAGCAATGGTCTGAGAAACAGAAGTTTTTGCCCTGATTGTAGTATATTTGAGAGTGTCTGGGATTGATTCAGTGATTTCCAGGGTAAAAGCAATGTTATCTCCATTGATGAAGGCATTGATGAGAAGAGATTCTTTGTCCTTGATATCTTCTAGGGTGATTTTCCTGGGTAAGACTGGGGTGGTGATGGTGATCTTTTTCCTTTTGACATCTCTTGCTCTTTGCCTCTTGATGATTTCAGAAAAGTCATGTTTGATTTGAGAAGGGATGATTTCAAGGGTCTGTTTTTGCCAATTGATTGTCAGATTTACTTGAGATAGTCAAGGTAGTCTGAGGATCATTTGTTCTTTGCCAAGGCCAGATATTAAAAACTGAGTTCAAAGTTTTGTTCCTCCAATGTGAAGATTCTGCCAGGTAAAATGGGTAATTTTTCTCTTCTTGTTCCTGATTCAATTGACATTGTAAACAGTGATGGGTGTAGCAAGGTGTTCCATTTTCAGATCATGTTGTTGGGCAAACTTTTGATCCAAGAAGATTCCTCCCACTCCAGAGTCAATAAGGGGTTTTGTTCCAACTTTTCTCTCAGTAATTGTAGCTTCAATATTCATGGAATTTTGATTTCTTGTAGCTACAATTACATTTGAGATAGTAATAGGAGGTACTTGCATTGGCTTAGTCCTCCTCTTTAAAAACCCACTTCTTCCATCTGTCTGTAGATGTCTTCTTTGTCATCTTCTGAGACTTCTGCCATAACTGCTCTGATACAAGCATAGGTGTCTTTGCTTCCTATCTTCTTGACAGGAGCCAGGGTCAGTGTGTTCTGTGAATTGCCTGAGAACTTGGTACAGTCTCAGGACAGGTGTCCTACTTCATAGCATCTGAAGCATGCACCTTTCTTCATCAGGTCAGTTTGTTGTTTGTCAGTGAGTCTGCTGATGGAGATTTTGTCAATGTCCATGGCATTTGGATCACATACTGGAGTTGGAGTGTATCAGGGAATGTGGAATCGTTTTCCACTGTTCTGGTTTGAGGTCCCTTTCTGTCCCCTAAGCCTGTTGGCAATGACTAGTCCTTTCCAATAGTTATTATCAAACTGGGAGGCTAATTTGTACCAACTGCTGATTGTGGCAGGAATGGTTTCTTGGTCATGGATTCTGGTAAGAAGGCTGGGCTTTAGTCCTTCCATGAAATATTTGATGAGTGCCATGTCCTCTGTGATTTCTGATTCAGCAGCAAGGGTTTTGAAATCTGCTACATATTTGTCAGCTGTCTTAGTTGTTTTCAGATCTTTCAGCTGGAGACATGCTTCTCCTGCTGTGTCTAAAGGTTTGAAAGTTTCTCTGAATTGTCAAGGAATTCAGAGAATGTTAGAAATGTGCTGGCTGTATATTCTTTGAATTTAAGAAGTTTCCACTTGCCAGTGGATCCTCCTCTCATATACAATAATATCAAGCAAATTTTCTTTGAATCATTGTCATAGGTCTTTTCATTTCCAGTGAGGTAAATTGCTGTTTCCAGGAGAAAGTCATTGGTCTTTGATTGGCTTCCATCAAATATGAAGAGAGCTCTGTATTTGATTCCTTTGTTGGAACCATTTGTGGCATTTCATCCAATAGTGGTGTCTGTCATTTTGATGTTCAGTGGTAGATAATGTTGTTCAGGGGTTTCTTCAATTCCAAGGTTGATAGCACTTGGAGGTGGTGTATCAGGGTCTGGGGTCAGATGTTCTGTGAATTTGTAGATCAATTCTTTGGAATCAGAGTTGGGTACTCTGAATTGAGATGTGGTGTCAAAGGGTTTGGTGGATGTCTGTCTTGGATAAGACAGACAATATGTTCAGCTTGACCTTTTTTTACAGCAATTAAGCTGAGTTATAGGTTCAAAGCAAAGTTTGTTGATTACAATGTTTCAAAGTTTGTTTGATGAAGACACATGTCTTGAACAAGAACATTGTAGAGTTGCTAAGTCTCTATCTAGGAGAAGCTTAGGTTCAAAGAGCCTCAAGACTAAGTCTTTAGAGGTTTGAGTTTATGCCAAAGGAGTTCTGAGTTTGGAATGATTGTCACAAGGCTTATATTTGCCTAGGTCAAGCTAAAGAACTATACTAGTGTACATGGTACTACTTATAGTAAACTATGTTGGTCTGTGCACTATGTACTAAGTATATCTACTATTGCTGTTGGCTAGTCTAAATATATCTGTGCACATGTCTGATTACTATCAATGAAAAAGAAAGTTGCATAGCAGGTACAAATAACCAAGTGGGAATTTGTAACATTTAGCAGAGAGCCCTGCCAAAATCTAGTATTTTGCACTCTTCCATGAGATCAAGTTGGTACACCTGGGGCAGGCCTAGGCCCAAAACTTTGACAAATTTCAATTTTAATGATAGATATATGACAAGAGTGAAGTCCAATATCTACAGTAAAACCAGAAAGCCATAAGTATGGAAAGAAGGGAACCCAGCTAGAGCAAAGTAGAGCTGAGAGTGCCACAGTACTATATATAGTGCTCAGCATTTGGGACTCAGACAGAGCTGATGCAGCTAAGCCAGGCACAAGCATGCCTATAGCCTAGCTGTGCTGCCAAGCCGGGAATGTATTGTCCTGTGTTTGGCAACCAGTACAAGGCATAACCAGTACACATAGTGTGTCCAGTGCAATCACAGTGCAAATCTAGTGGAAAAGAACACCATCACAGTAATGACCAGCAAGCAGGCTGGATAATAATAAGAAATAAAATATAATAAGCAAACCTATCAAAAAGAGAGAGGTCAGAGGCTATGACTGAATCACAGGCCAAAATCTGAAGGTAGTGGGGTATCCTGGGCCATCCTAGGTTCTGAGAAAGGCATGAACTAATAAGAAAATACACCAGAGACAGCACAGACTGATGGGTAAATATTACTAAACATTTGATCTACAGTAGTGATTCCTGAGACAGTAGTGAACTGAGAAATGGGTTAGTGACTAGACTAAAATTAGAAACCAAGAAAGAGATAAAAGCTCAAGGACCTGGAAAGAAAAAGAGTAACAGGGATTCTACCCCTGTTCTTGCACACAGCAGTCAGCAGTGATGAGCCCACCAGCTCCTGCCAATGCAAAGTTGGAGAATATGAGCACTTCTCAGTTCAGTTTAGAATTAGATAGTCTAGCTAGCACTAGACTCCTGAGAACAAAACCACCTATCATACATTTTGAGAGTTCACAGAACTGGAAGCAACATGATTGAGTTGCTTGGACATAGTTCTGAGTATTTAGAAGTCAACTGAGCAGTCTGAGGGACAGGAAGACCATTCCTCTAGACTTAGTTAAAAAGTGCAAAATCTGGATAAATGAAGACCATCTTCCAGAAATTGCATTCTAAAGACAGAAGGAAGACCACTGTCATTGCAATAATAAGAGAAAGAAAGATCATCCCTCATAGTATTAGAGAGTTCATTGGATTTTGCAAGGGAAGGAAGACCACCCTTGGAAAACTTTGAAATTATAAGGAGTAGTACAACCTACTACTAAAATAAGTTGGCATTAGAAGTTTTTAAAGACAGGAAGACCATGTCAACAAACTCCAAAACTAGGTTAGTGGAAAGGAAGACCATCTGCTACACCTAGCTAGAGATCTGCCAAACATTATTTTGCATTTTACATTGAGTATCTAGAGTTATCTCTCTAATATATTTCTTTTCAGACTTGCTCCCCACAAACTTAGAAAGGCAGAAAGGTTTAGTGCATAGTCATAGCAATTATTATTGCAATTTCTACACTATAAACTACATCTCCTTTTCAAGGTGGAATCCAGGTGGAATCCAAGCAAAGCTAATATTTGATGTAAAATCAGAAAATGTCCACTCTACCTGGACTCTATCTGGACTGGGAGCATATATAGTGACTAAATAAATACAAACAAAAAGCTGGACTCTACCTGGACTGAGAGCATATATAGTGATTATGGGAATAAATATGGATAAATGGGAATAAATCAGGGAAAATGAGAGTAAATAAGAAAAAATGGGAGTACATCAAGAAAAATGGGAATAAATAAGGATGGCAATGATGAAAGCTGAATTTCTGGTGGCAAAGAAACATACAACAAAATATCAGCCAGTGCACTTGATAGCCCATATACCATGTACTGGAATAACTGCCACAATGCAGGACCCAGTGCCTCATTTTCCGATCCATTCCATGTCCCTAGAGACCACCGCATGCTCTTGTGGGTATACTCATACATCGAGCCCACCCTGATTTCAGCAGAGAAACTAGAGGAACCATTTATCGAAATATTCATCTGTGAGTGAAGGCCTAAATCGATTAGAAGATTTTCGCTGTCTGGAGCCATGCTTTGGAGAGCTTGAATCATCCACGGAGAGTCGAAACACTGAATCTGCTAGGGCGGTGACAGCATTGAATGCCGAATCTTAGTATTAGAGGATTGGGCTGCACCAGCGATCGTCGATGGAGCCCTCAAAGTTTTAAGTATGGAAGGTGAGGAATTCGATCGCGGCAGATACTCCGGAGGCCGAACAACACCTTCTATTGGCGGAGAGAAGTTGAAGGTACGCTGCTCAAGGGCAGAAGTCATGTCAGACTAGTGAGACAGACACTTGAGATAGACAGAATAATTCGGCCAAGAGAGAGATGATTGGCCTTTATAGGTGCAGCTACGCACTACCAAGTTGGATCTTCCGAGACTGAGCACTCCTAGACATACGAGGCGATCCGAGTCTTGCTCGACCTGAATTTACTTCAGGCTTGCAGCGTTCATTGAATAACATTAGCAAGTCACTAGGTTTCATTTTGGCAGAGGCTTGCTTCTGATGGAGTGGATTTAACTCTGTTTAATGGCTCGGTTTAGTATGCGGGGATAAAGATATTTATCACTGAGAGGTGGTTTTTTTTCCTGTACACACCTGCTCTTTGCAGCCAGGCTAACGATACATTTCAGAAAATATCTGAAGATCGGCTTTAGAAATTGGATCGAGCTGTCGAGCAGTTATATACGAGTCAATTAGCGGTTAATTGTATTGGCTTTAATTTCTTCTCGCTGAGAGCGGAATCTTGATTTTCCCGCCGCAATGCACAAATATGCGAAATAATCACCGACTTAAGAATGTGTATGAAATGAACAAGTATATCAAACGCTAATAGATGTACAAGGAAGTATGTTGCGTGGGTTAAATTGGAGCCACCAAATTTGAAGTAAGAAATCCCTTGACCATTCCGCAGCACATCACCCAGCTTAACCATCAAGACGACAGACGTCACCTGAATCATTCGATCTGCAATACAGCGACGAGGCCCAAATCTGGGTTGTTGATTACAAGACCACAGGTCTGCAAGAATTGGTATCCAGGATCGTCGGGCGAATCCAACGATTCCAGGGGAGCCTAAAGCCGCCTCTGCATGTCTAGCCTTGGTTTCCCACTTGCACTAGTACAGGCGACAACTTCTAGATAGCAACGGCTTGGTGATCTTGGCTTCTAGAACCTTTCCAGCGACTGGGGCATGCTGGCGATGATAGTCGAATGGAGCGAGGAAGGTGTGCAGAAACCGCTTTTATTGGGTGGATATTAGCACATGGTTCAGCCCGGAGGTGTTTCTATACCGATACCTGGTTATATGCAATTTGTAAATTATCCGTCGGATGTCTTCACAACAAGAGGCATAAGAAACCTGATCGGCCACTATGGAGAAATCGAAAGCATTGCTCAGTCAAGCCTTGCGCAATTTTGCAGTATCGTGGAACGAGACGATAACCGAGTTGGTGAAGAGCTTGGCGGAGTACAAGCGAAGTCTCCAAGTTGGTTGATTTTCGATCAGTGTTTCATGTTTGAACTATTTGAATATGTGACGCGGTCCGGGAAGGCGTAACATAACAACCACACACAAGCCATTCATCGTACCTAGTACACCGAGATAATCCAAAGCACCAGGTAGCACAAACCCTGGACATAGAGGACTACTACCTACTTAGCGATAATGGAAACGGGGAAGGCTAGCATTCCTGACAAGCAATTCATATTTATTGTTGCTGCTACACACTATCGCCACTAATAGCTACCTACTATCCCTCGAGATGTTCCACGCTAAGATGAAGAAAGAGAAAAGGAAAGGAAAGCGACACAGGCAAAACAAAACATATACACAAGAGTTGAAGACTATGAGGAATAGGCGAGATATATGAGTAGTGACCGAGAGACAAATATACTCTAGGTAGGATAAGATCGAAGGGGAAATCTTTCGATGATGGTGGAGGTCACTAAGAAAAACCGATAGATTGGGGGTAGAAGGATATGAGTGTCCTGGGTGGTGATCGTAGTATATAGAGAGGTGTGCATTTTGGGGGGAGGGGGGGGGAAGGAAAGAGGCTAGTGGGTTGGAAAGAGCGGCTGGTAGAGAATTAACGGTTGAAAGAGTGAGCTAGAGAATACACAAGAGAGCGACCGGAATCAAATAATGAGAGTGGAGAGTTGGTTATGGGACGATGCCGCCTTCCGGTATTGGTAACCATCCAACGCGGGCCCAGTCAGCCGCTGCAATAATGGCCACATTAACAAGCATGAATAAAGAAAACCACATGCATAAACGTACTCCGCATAAACACATCATTACCCCACCAGTTGACACTAATTTGCCCTCCCTTCGGGAACTGCAGATAAAGAAGCGTAAGCTGCCTGCCTCCATCATTACCCCAAAAACAAACTTACTTGAAGCGTAAAGAAGATAAATATAAGGGATATAACCGTCCCTATAATCCAAATCAGTGTCATGCCCAATTATAAGAGGTAAAAGATAGACATACCACTGTCTAAGGCAGAACTAGCCACATAGTTAAACTTGCACCACCATGCAAAGTTCCTCTTCCTAATCCAATACTGGAACACGAACCCGACCGCGAACCACGACGAGTAGTTGATGCCAGTCGCTGGCGGAATCGAAGACACCCCGGTAATGATGATAGGTGTGCTGACGTATTTGATCCATGAGTTCGGGTACCGCCGCTGCCAAAACCAGAAGGGGAGCGGGAGGAAAACACCGATGACGGTGGCGAACAGGTGCGGGTAATACAGAGTCCCTTTGCCGAACTGGCGACTGGGTCCGATGAGGCCCCTAAGTGCGAAGATGAATACAGGATGGTAGACAGAGAGGAGTAGATACTTACCAAACGGCAGAAGCAGTATAGAAAACCTGGTTGTGCGGACATGTGAGTTGGCTCTTTTGGTCTGGGGCGCAGATGTCGTGCACGTTCGCGAATATCCACGTCTTTACTCCGACCTGGATGAAGGCTGCCAGTATTGTGGCGATCATTTGGACTGCGTGTGGGTCCTAGCAGTAAGCTTCCCATCTGAGCATCAGAAAGAGATAACACGCACCCAAAAAGGTCGCTCGCGGAGGGACTTTGACGTAGTGCCCGAGCTTCAGATCCTGGACGAAGGATGTCGCTTCCGTGAGAGTCTGCACAGAATAAGCCTTGAACACCATGTTGGCAAGGGGGTTGCCTTTGATGAGCACCCCTGGAATAATTTGTGCGATGATGTTGAGGGTAATCTACCATTAGATGAGTAACCGATCCCGCGATATAGAAAATAAAAGCATACCGTTTGTCCCGTCATCGCGTAGATGAACCCAGAAGGAAGGATATAAATCACCGGGAGGGCGATGGCCAGCAGGAGCGCCCACACCGGGACATCCGTGCTCCACACCTCCACTGCAACGACGGCTAAACCAAAGAACAGCCCGAATGCCGTGAGGTACCACCAATCCGGGACCTCGGGGTAATTGCGCATCAGCTTCGCATGGATGTCGTCCGGCTCGACACGGATCTTTCTAATGCCGTTTAGCAGCGTGCGCCCGTGGTACAGCAGCGTGTGCACGATAACGCAGGTGCTCAGGGCGAAGGCAAGGAGGTACGTCATAGCGTAGGTGGCGGGAAGGTAGAGTGGGGAATACTCTTCGTATGCGGTGAGATTAAAGGTGTCCTGCGGGGTGAGCACTCGCCCGACGTCGTAGATTTGGCCATTCTTGTCGTACGGCTCATTTGCGGATATAGGGAAGTATCCGAGCTTCCAGGACTGCACAGGACGTTAGTGTTTAATCACCGAATAATAGACGACGGACATACGTTGGTGTAATACAGTATCGGCGTCAAGATCCAGAAGAACAGCACAAACCCAAAGAAGATATGGACTTCCGCCCACCAGGGAACTAGAAATTAGGCATCATCAGTCAGATTATGATCGTTAAGAACCCGAGGTAGATCACAGAAGAAGGAAGACAGAAGCAAAAATGAAAAAAAGACACAACAAGGAATACAGCAAACATAAGCTGGCAATCTCTCAGAAGCACAAACCGTGCTCACTGATGATGATGATGATGATCGCAGAAGAACGCAGCTGGCGATCACAAGTAACTCGAAAGAATATAAACTGGCGATCATAAGTTCGCAGAACACAAACTGGCGATCACATTTTGCAAGTTGCAATGCCGCTTGGCGATCAATGACCACGGACACCCACGCGCGGCGCAGGGAAGGCATGGAGGTGCGCCAGGCACACCACCAGCGTGAGGGCGAGGCACCCCAACAACGCCAGGTACACGGATGAAAATTAAACACCGCACGTTGGCAACAGCAGCGGAATGCATAGAGCCAGCCACTCACGCCAGCAGACCATCCACTGCCCAATCCCACCGTGCCACCTGGCAAAGCCCCCCTTCCCTCACCAAAGAAAGGCACGCACACCCCCAAATCCAAAAACAGCAACCCGTCACCAAAAAAGAACCCAACACAGACGGCGAAGAAGGGAAAAAAACCACGCTATCAGCCGTCCGCCGCGCTATCAGCGAGCATCCCAGTCCATCTCAGCCCATGCCCAAAATAACCCATCAGCGGACGCGATAAGCTTGACTGCGCTTTAACGGCGGATAAGGCCGAATGTCAAAGTGAATGGGGATGGAGAGGGTTGGATCGCGCCACCAACACGACAGAACAGGGATCCTTGGGCGGCAGGGATGGGATGAGGTGAGGGAGCGGAAATGGAGGGGCACCGTGAAAAGCGGGGGATGGGGAGGGGTGAAGGGTGGAAGCGAAGGAGAAGAGGAAGTAAAAATGAAATGAAGAACCTCTGGAGAGCACGTAATGTAGAAAATAAAACGAGCAGAGAAAAATGAAGAGAGAGCAAGAAAAAACATGTAAAGAAATAGAGAAAGTGAAGACAACTCACCCATGAGCGGACTTCCTATCCAGCTAATCTGCGTCCAATCAAACGTGAGCACGCTCATTCCCAAGCCCGAATGGACACCAAACAGCTGGTTGACGGGGACGTTGTTGGGCGCGGCCCAGCAAACGAACGAGAATATCGAGAGGGCCTCAAAGAGGTATCCTGCGCGAGCATCAGCATCTCCTCGTCAATGGTAGCGGGGGGACAGGGAGAAAACGCACCAGGCAAGAAGAAAAACACGAAACTCGCCCCTGTAACCACCATAAAAAATCTATACCGGCTCATCCCCTTCCCGCCCGCACCCCCACCTATAAGCCCAATCCCATCATCCTCATCCTCCGCATGCAGCGTATTCAGCAACGTGCACGCCACCAGATTCTGCGGCCACACCATGCTCGCGGGCCACACCAAAAAGCGTCTACACAGCCCCGCCAGCCCGAACCCAGTGAGCTGGGTAGCGAGGACCAGGACGAGGGAGAACCAGTACCCGAGGGGCAGGTGGTAGTACACCTCGGAGACGACGATGGCGTTGAGCGCGTACGGGTTCCCGACGGCCACGTTGGCCATGATAAACACCAGTACGTGCTCCTTGATGTTCCACGGGCCGGGGTTGAGGGAGAATTCTAGGGCGCGCGAGTAGGTCAGCGGGCGGAGGACGCGGTCGCGCAGGTAGGTTTTGACGCGTGTGAAACGTGTGGGCGGGCTTTGCGGGGGAGCAGTGGAGGAGGGGGTGTCTGGGGGGAAGAAGAGGCGGGAGGGGAGGGAGGGGAGCGGGATGCGGTAGGTCGTGATCGGGAGTGTGAAGGCGAGGAACTTGCCGAAGGGGTAGGAGATTAGGAGGAGCGCGATGGGGACTACGGTGGGTGCGGGGTTGCGGAAGTTGAAGAAGACGTTGAGGGCGCTGCAAACATATTATCAGCAGCCATTCCTCCTTGATCACCCCCTTCCCTGGGACCAGGAAAAGGAAACACGGTTCAAGGGCTTACCTGGACGTCATGCAAAGTATCAGCCCGACGAACCACATGCGGATCGTCATCGCGGGCATGTCGGGATCGTCGATGTTCGAGACGGAGGCGCGCACCTCGGGGAAGGGGCTATCTTCTTCTTCGATGGCGTCAAAGTCGAATTCCATCCTGTTGGAGGAGTGGGGGCAAGGCGGGAGAAGGAGCGACAGGTGGACAGAGGGTGGGCGAAAAAGCGGCAAGCAAGGAAAGAAAGCAAACAGGATCCAGTCAGTAAATTGCACTTCACAGAACATACAACGCAAAAAAAAAAAAAAAACGATAGATAAAAAAAAGGACCAATGCAAAGAACGATAGAGACCACAAAACAACCCGCGAAA